>ML219623.1:0-67339 GCA_004785975.1 Popillia japonica | reverse complement strand
TAAGCGCCTACAATAGACCATGAGCGTCTATTATAGGTATTTTTTGTGTTTAGAAAAGGGTAGATCAGATACAAGTTGCTTAACATACATACATATATGAACGTGAGTTTTAGTACAGTCTTTAGAAATAATGCAAAACGTGACTATTAACAGAAAAGCAGGATCAGTTCGTTCTACAAATGAAGGAGACGTGATTCTTGCCAACTATTCAAGACAAAATTCATTCAAATATGCTCTAGTTGTCAAAATTATTACAGCTTCTCGTGTATCTAGACCAGTAGAGAATGTAATTAAGAAAATTTTAAGTCGAGGTGCAATTACAAGATCTAAGTGTATAGACCTTACAATACAGGGTTTGGTAAAAATATGTACAGTATGTTTAATAATCTGGGAGGTTTAGTATCAATGTACGAGGATGGATCAAGTATAATAAATGCGCACATGTTGAAGAATTGATGAATGTTTTAACATTGAAAATTAACATACTTCTGAATACGGAATAATGTGATGCTTATTTGTACAGTTTACACGATGTTTGTCGCGCTTGAATTTTAAAATAAAAATAATGAAGTATGTATTATCTTGGCATGGAAATAGTCTTGAGATAAATCCGATTGAAAATGTTTGACGGAAAGCGAAACAGAAACTTTTATGCGTAAAACTCACAAATTTTATGAAATGTATTTTCAAATGTTTGAAAAGAAACAAGCTGGATATGAGAATTATGTTTGAGTAAATTTGTTCAGTTCCAAAAGAATTAAATTCGATAATTGACTTGCATTAGTGGCAAAAGGTCGAGCTTGTAATTTTTGCTTTATTTATTTATTGCTGTGTCTTGTTTTATTTTATATTTTTTGGTTGTATATACTTACACTACTACGACGCGCTCAAAACTCGAAAGCCCACATACATAAATCTGTTTTTTTTACTTTCGACATTTTCTTTCAATAATTTATCTTGAATGGAATAAACAGTATGCTGGAGATGGTACTATTTTTGGATGTTGGAAACCTTTAAATGCAGTTAGAATTCATACAGATTTTAACTGACCTCTACTTTGGCGATGCAATTGCTAATAAATGATAACGTTTTACTTACCACCTGTTACTCAGACGACAAAAAACAAAATAGCACAGAATTCTGTAAGTTTGCCACCTATCTACATGTGTTGGTTACTTGCAATGCATTTTTGATGAAATAAGGATTAATAATCCTGTATATATCTGATTATTGTGATATTTACTTTTTGTGTGCTACAAATTTTTTACGTCAGTTTAATTATGACTCTACTAAAGTGTTTTCTTAAGTTTACGATAAAGTTTTTATGATATTTATGATATTAATTGAACGTAATAAACATGTCAATATTTACCTCTTAAATTTCTTGCCCGTTTTCGATGGACGCATTACTGATCAACTGCTTGGAGTACACCTTAGTAATAACCATAGTTAGCTGTTGAGAGCGAAATTTTTATATTATTATAAACCAAAACATTTCTTTGCGGCAAAGGCCAACAAATACAGTAAACTAAAGAAACAACTAAAAGCTAAATAATATTTCTATTTTTGGAAATCTCACACGTGAAGGAATGGTATAAAAAATGAGGAATGACAGGTTAAAGATGTCATTGTCCTTTTTATTCGCATTTAAATTCGAACACGTTCTTTTAGTATGTGCACGCTTATGTATATAAACAACAAACAAGTAAGTTAGTACAGTTATTTATGGAATATAATATGGAACCGTCAATCTCCTTAAATCATGTGTTTTATATGTGTACGGATACTGTGAGTATGAAATGTATGAACACATGCTTAGGATGCACGAGCTTTTTATGCTTGTTTTTATAGTGTTGTGAACCTTAAGCAAGGATGTGAACGTAAAGGTTGTTTCATTTTCTAATTACAATTCATGTTAAGGTGTTGCTTCATATTTTTTATCGAATCTCTCGTTATCTATTCAATTTAGATACACAACTTCTCTGCTATTAGAAGTATCTTCCTTAAAAGTTTTGTTTAGTCTATGCATATACACATATGTGTGTGTACATATGAAATAAATAGTACAGCATCCATACATACATATATCTGTAGCGTCGAAAAGTAGATAATGAGTTTGTATTTCGGTATTTCTATATTACGTAATAGATATTAAGCTCATTGTTAGTGAATAAATTAATGAAAGTAAACATTAACAGACTTTATTTCTATTGTGCGTTAATAATAAGGTACATATGGGTAAAATGGCATTCAACAATTCACACAATTTGATAAGCTTTGATCTTTCTTCTTTTTCTTGTTCGTGTCCGGAAAATTCTACAATTTTTCGACGCAATATGGGACCACGTCCAATGCTTCGGGTTTGCTTCGCCATAAATCGTTCAGGTTATAGTGTGCGGCACAGTTAAGGCACTTAAGGAGGTGTTCCATATCTTGTATCATCCAACAATTGCACTTGTCGTCAGTTGGTTGCGCAAAGCCTCATTTGATCAGGTTAGTTTTTACCGGAGCAACATCTGTTCTAATACGGTTTAGCATTCTCCAGGTCTCGAAGTTGTATGAAACACCACTCAGCTGACTCTCTGACTGAGGATAGTGTTCGGCTGGTTCATCCAGGGGGCTGCTGAGAAATCGGCGTCTACATTTTAGCAATTCAGACTCTTGGTTTTGCGCGAAAAAGGGGGCGACGATTGTCGAATGATTTCTTAAACTTCTCGCTAAATTCATATGCCTCCCTGCATGAGTTGGAACTATGAAAGCCAGATGTTTGGCAAAGTTTGGCTAGCGGTGTAGCCCTCGTGCACCCTGTTACAAGTCTGCAAGTTTCGTTGAGGCTTACATCGACCTTCTTTATCTTTATCAATTCTCAATAACCACAGTTCTGAATAGAGACACAAGCTTAGCCGTCATTTAACATCTACATGACTTAATTGTGGAACAGGAATCTTACATAAACATTTACAAAATGAGACTAGCGAGCTCAATTGAGTGATTCTTACAGAATCAGGTTTTTTTAAGCTGCCTTATTCGCTATACCCAACAATATGATATTTTAAGGATATATGATTTGAAATTAAAATAATTTTTGGTAAAGCATGTTTTGCTTACTTATAAAAATTACTTTCATATCCTTAATAAAAGATCAACACATTTTCAGTTAATTTTCAATAGTAATAACTTGCTTGATTACTAATGAAGCAGGAATTTTATTTAATTACTTCCATTTAAATGAAAAATGTATAGCAGCATTGTTAGATTTCATTCAAGCATTAATATCATTTTTCTTCATCGTTTATCCCCACAATATTCCATTGAGTACTTTATACACAAACTTAACCGACCCATCATAGATAAATATCTCTTATGTGCTGCCAACCTCATAATTCTAACAATTACGGACCCTAACGGCGCAACAACAGTTATCATATTCTTTGTATTTTCCTCACATGCAAATACAGGCGTATGTAAGCGTGCATAATGTTTCTTTAAAATATGACAGGCAATTTAACATCTATTATAAACTGTAATCTTTTAATCTACAAGGTAAATTTGTTATAAATGTGCATTTAATTGTATGCTTGTAGTGTACTAGAATTGGAAACTAGCGGTAAGCAGTTATAAAAAATTTCAACTGTTATATATAGCAATGAATACTATCTGATTTCCCTAAGGGTTTACACGGAGTAAGGAGATTTTTCATCAATATCTGCATTTTCTATTGGTGTACTTGCATAAAGCGCAGGAGAAAAGTATTAGATTATCGTTCTGATAATAATTTTTCTGATTGTTATGTTTCGTGTTATGTCAGAATTATCGATAACTTTCATTCTTTACGGGCTTACATTTTAATGTTGAAGCTGTCACCAATCCACAAGTACAGATCTAGTGGGTTGCTTAATTGGGAAAATGTAAATAGAAAGGCTTAGGAGGAACTAGTAATATGATGATTGAATGCAACTTACTTTCATACTCTCAAAATATACAGGATACAAAGTGCACTCTTACACTCTGAAAAAAATTAACTAACTAACAATAACTAACAAATACGGTACGTGCATTACCTCATCTTTAACATTTTATAAAATTAATTTAGCTCTTGAGAGATTTAAACATGTTTGCGATTGTTTTATGGAGAATCGACTCGTACCACTGTCATTTTTTAAAAGAGTTTGTTGAAGTTATGTATTTTTAAAATGTTACTTAACAAATTACCACGGCTGGTTATAAATTCTTATTCTTCCTTTTCTTTGACACTTCTTTGAAACTTAATTGATTACTGAGAAATTTGAAAATAACTTCTTTAACCATATTGGGTTTATACAAGAGTGGAGGAAATGGAAAATAATCTGCAGATCTAATAGTGCAACGGTTGAGAAAAACTAGGTTAGAGGCGAGAATTTAAAGAAGTATCTCTGCGCTAGCGTGGATTCAGAGCTTATTTACGAGCAATAATAATGAATCTATGAGTACCTACCTTATAAAAGAACACCAATTTGCAGCAGCAAAAAAGTTATGAATTTAAGCAGCAAATTAATATTTATACGTACTTAGCTTTTAATTCAATACATTTCTTCCACTTGGAATTGGTCTGCAAGGATTGTAACAACAAACTAAACAATGTTAAAAAGAAAACGAATCATCAATACGCAGTGTCACATAATATAACCGTGGAAACTGCTTTGTCTAAGCACCATAAAAAAGCGACAATCTCTGATTTTGAAACTCTCAAACATCGCAAGTTAATTTTAGAACAAATTTAAGAATTTGTGTATCATTTATAATAATTTAATTCCCGCCTGAATTTTGTTAAATTAAGCTATGACTACGTTTTTTGCCGTGCTTTTCACTGGTCGTTGAAAAGGATTGTCAGAGCTAGAAAAATACGTTGATATAAGGATTATTAATCAGACTTTTATGGTTATATTGAATTGACATTTTAAAAATATTTTATTTTGTTCATGGGATTGCGAACATACTCCTATATATCAATGAATTGCTTTGTCTTTAGATAATTTTGTTATTAACTGTGGCTAGTTGTTTTTAACCTTATTGAGCACCAATTAAATGTCAATTTCCTTTTCTGAAAAAGTATTATTACGAAAATCTAATTTATTTAGATTCTGGAATAAATTGATTGATAATTATGTTCAAACAGTGAATGGTAGTTCAAGCGGAGTACTGATTTAGCGAAATGCAGAAAAGCTGCAGTGACTTGCATCAAATCACATTTTTCAAGACAAATAGTAATTGAAATACATTCACAGTGCCTAATGTTAATGGCTTCTCTTAGCAGATAATGTATTATCATTAAGCTTCTGAAATCTTACTGCATACTTAATTTCAAGGATAAAATTAATTTTGGTTTACTTAATTTAGATTGGAGTTATCTTATAATGACGGTTTCCTCATTATAGAGACTCGGGCCGTGGAAGCCTTCGCCATCATTGGAGTTATCTTAGTTCTTCACTTAATACTCTCACTAGATATCCATAAATTTGTGTCATATGCCTTCTTACTGGTCTCCCAGATTTGTTTTTATAACGTATGTTTTTATCTTTTGAAAGTGATAATTGCAAAAATATTCACTGGATCTGTTGGTGCCGAAGTAAAAAACACACTCGAGACCAACCCACAAAGACACACAAAGACATGATGACAGCATTGCGAAAACAGGTTCACAATTATCAAAGTGTTTGCTGTCTTTGTGGGTTGAAAGAGAGTTTGTTTTTTAAGAGATAGGTAATTAGCAAAATAAATAAGATGCATTGCATTGACTAACAAAATGAAATATAGAAGATACAAATAAGTACGAGTACGAAATTTACGAAAAGAAGGTGCCAGGAAAATAAGATAGAGCGGCATTGAAACAACAGAAAGCCATTTTGATCCATGTTGCAGGGCAGTCTCATGGAAATATTTAACGCAAGTTCTAAATTATAATAAATAAGGTGATGTACCAGTAGGAGACGAATATGATAAAATTTTAACTGATGGGCTAACACTAGAGCAAGTAAATTAAGCCATAATACACAGTAGGACTAATAATGATTTATACCGGTCAAACAATAACAATACCGCAAACCTACGAAGATTTAATAACCCTGAAAAGGAGGATATTCGTAAGTGTTGGGAATTGGTAGGCAAAGACGATGAGCAGAAAAATTATAGGACATAATAAGTCTCATATTCTTATTTTCCTCCGATATTATCAACATATTGTTTTTTTGCTTTCTTCACAGTCAGCCTTAGTAGTAAACTGTCTCACAGTACTTTATAACCTCATAACTCTTACTTTGAACAAATGTTAGTATCAACGTGTTAGATCCGACCCACAGTATTGACGCAAATGTTTGAAAATATCCGTGTTGCCACGTATAAAAGGTGTTAATAAAATAAATGTACTCAAAACAACTCTTATGTTGATGCCGATCGCGCTTTTGACAAACAGAACCAATTCTAATTATTTTCAATGTGCGAAAGCTCAACGACTCGATCCCTCAAATATCTTTCAAATAGCTGCAATAGTAAGTAGTATAGTAAAACCAGTGAATAGCGGCCACTAAAAAAATCAAAATTGTTGGCCGTTATTCAAAGATGGCCGCAAAAGACAGGTGATGGATATTACTCACGCCAAATTCTAAGCAAATATTTTCACATGATAGATATTATTTTTCTTTTAGAAATAAAATTCATTTGGCCATTATTTTAAATGATTTTATTTAAACTTAAAATAGAGAATACAGAGACATATACATACATAAGTGAACTAAATGTGTATACATTTTGTTTTGCGTTCATTGGTAATATATACATAAGTATAACATTTTGTTTTGCGTTCATTGGTAATATATACATAAGTATACATCTTTCGATTTCGTTTTTTCATTTTCATGTCAAACTGATACACCCATTTTGTCATAAGATCTGATGTCATCCAAGCATTTTTGTTATGTACCCACTCTAAAGGTAATTTGTCGATATGATTTTCCTTAAAACACCGGGGATTTGTACTGTTTCCAATAACTAAAGGGTTTTCTTTGTCGCCTTCCATATTTGCGCAGAATAAAATAGTTAACCGTTGTTTTGCTAATTTTTTGCTATTGCATTTATCGTATTTTAATGCAAAAGTTTTATTTGGCAGAGCGCGATAATACAGACCTGTTTCGTCAACATTAAATATATCCTTCGGGGAATAATCCTTTAAAATTAATGGTAATTTAGATTTCCATGCTTTTACATCTTCCAAATTTACATCAGCGGACTCACCACAAATGATTTAAAAGTGATATTGTACTTTCGACAGAAACATTCCAACCAACCATTTGAAGCAGCAAAATTCTCAATGTTTAAATTTCTTGCTGTCTCTAGCGCCTTTTGTTTATCCAATGGTCCAGATATGGGAATGTTTTTATTTCTAGCCATGCAGAACCACTTATACACAACTTTATCCCCTGCTACTGCACCCGTTTTAGGGAATTTCCGTTTCTGATTCAAATTAATAGCTTCTTCATACATCCTTTTAATATCACTTTTGTTTTTTACGATATCGTTAATTTGAGTTTTTCCAAATCCTAATTTTTCGGCTAACTTCCGTGAACTTAAACTATACTTGTCACTCTCCTCGATAATATCAATTTTGTCTTTCAGTGACGAACGTTTTCTTTTTAGCGACATATTCAAACACTTCACGAACACAACGATAAACTTAAACTGATCGAATGAACAGGCGTTTTCGGAAACTGCTACAATCGGCTGCTGTTGTAAAATAATTCTATCGTGTTTCATTATAACTAACAATAAACCCGTACAAGTAAATTCTGTCACCTTCTTTAGACTAAACAACAAATTACGTGAGTTGTAAAATTTGCGATACGGACGACGACCGTTATTGGGAGGTAAATTTTATTGCTTTTATGCTATAAAATATTGGGATCGTCTGGCCGCGGCCGATTTGTAAAGGTGGTCGTTATTGCAAGGTTTGTATATATGGAAATACTCGTATTGTAGATTTTTGCAACGTTAAAGTTGGCCGTTATCACAGGTGGCCGTTATATACAGGTGACCGTTAACACAGGTTTTGCTGTAGTATTAATTCGTACACAGACAGATCCATTAGTTATTTTGGTATTGGTATTTCTGAAACCATGGTAGTTTTTGTGCAACTGATAAGTCGCTGTCAACGTCTATTAATTACTGTAATGAAGATTATCGATATATGGTTTCTACGAATTTCCTAAACTACCACGTTATATGTAGTAACACGCTACCTGCGGTAAAGACAACAAGTGGTTCCTTGTTTTCTTCTTCTAATAATATTGTTAGGTATAATATGCCTACGTCATTTTTAATACTGATTATGCCGATAACACTATATACTGTTATCTGCGCGTAGACAAACAAATACGTACATAATTACACTTTATTTCATATGTATTAACTTATTCCACGCATGCGTTGATTTAATTGTAAACGCGACATTTTTGTGCAATTAGCAAACTAGGAGAGAGCTTCATTGTTTATATCGTAAAACTCCTTCGATGAAAGTCCAATCTCCACGCTTCTGCGAAGAGAAACCACCTTCATCTGTCTCTCTCTGCGCTACGAATTGAGTCGAGGTGAAGAGGACATGAGAACATTGAACTTTGCCAACAGCTCAGATCGGAGCGATGGAGAGGGATCTCTCTCCAACAGTTTGTACGACAAGGACGGGCCGATGGACGCGCGCGTATCTGCTCGACCTACTGATTCACTCATTCGTCGAAGAAAGAAGACGAAGAAGAAGAAGTTTACTACACTACGCGTCGTTATGGCAGCAAAACGGGATAGGATACGTAGTAGCGCTTCGTTGACCGTACGTGTGGATTCGGAGGATTGATGGTAGAGAAGTAGGAGGAGAGTTTATTGTGGTCGTAATTTGCAAAAAAAAGTTCACGTCACGAGTGTGTGTACGCGAGAATATAGCGCGCGGGCAGTACCCGAACTGGCGATTAAAATGTTATTTTTGGCTATTATTTACACGAAACCACGTACCGTGGTATACCTATATATGCATCTTGCGAAATAATTCTGATATACAGCATGTAATAACAATAAATTATTAATTCTGCTTACAGTACATGCTTACATTTAATATAACACAGCATAATTTTATAGCATTAGTCGAATGAAAAACTTAAGCAGAAAGTTATTGTTTTGCTGTCTTTTAGATGATCGCTTCAAGAGATATAATTCTGGCTTGAATGTGATTAATTCAATTTCTTAATTAAAAAAGAAATTTAATTAAAGAATGTATCCAAGCAATCTGTTACTAGTAGTACTTAATTAACAAACAATATTTAGGCCTGTCTGCAGAAGTGTGGATGCAGTTGGTAATGGCCAGCTATTACTCCAGTAGATCAGTAGATCTCCAGCAGATTTTTCAGAATTTTATGAGAATATTTCCAGTTTTAATCCTAAATGAATTCTCCGAAAAAGCCTTGACCCTTTCATCACCAGTCATTGTCTATCACTTTTCACTATGACCAATGAGAGGTCTATTGTGAACACTCTAATATTTTAGAACCAATTGATCTATAAAGTGTTGAAGAAGTTGAGAATCTACTTAAGAGCTACGGCTTTGAAACTTGGGCAATGAGTAAAGCCATGGTGGTGCTAAGATCTCCTATGCTCAGATTCCGCCAAAATTTAGCTTAGTCATAAATAATTATCGTTTCTAATTGTCTCAGTTTTGTAATGTTAGTCTAGAGCGAGTTT
The DNA here is from genome assembly GCA_004785975.1 of Popillia japonica. Lineage (NCBI taxonomy): Eukaryota > Metazoa > Arthropoda > Insecta > Coleoptera > Scarabaeidae > Popillia > Popillia japonica. Next base: position 57,586 of record ML219623.1, on the reverse strand, counting down.
TTTAGTCAGTCTCTCACTGATTGAGATGAGTTTGTATGTAGCTGTTGATGAGACCATGGATTAGCAAATCTATCGCCAGTCTCTCTACTGTCACAGTCCAAGTAATCTGGTACCCATATGTATATAACCGTATTAGTTTAGGCCAAAGATCATTATTAGTCCACTGACTGAAATGTTTTGTTTTTCGTCTAGTCCGTTGTTCTTCTGGACTACAAATATAAATATGAAGCCTTAGTGCAAACATCGGTAAAGTAGTTACTTACTATTTAGATGAAGTATGAAAGAAATATTATCAGCTTTGAAAGAAATAGGTATCATTAGTGGTGGCGCCATTAAGGATCTACAAGCTGCCAAATTTGGTTTCGAAATGCTACTGAATTGCCACAAGAAGCGGAAAAATCTGGCGGAACATCACAGTGTTCCGCTGACATGGATGCTGGGCCACTCTGACAGACTCCGCAAAGCCGTCTCTAGGAGCAGGCCCCAGGCTAAGAATGCTTATAGGCGTTCTGACAGGACACTGCACACTGAATTGCACTGCATTGCTTGGGCTTAGCAAATTCTCCCTAGTGTAGAAGCTGCGAAGACGCAGAGAAAACTCCATCTCTTGCATCTCCTTTCTGTCTGCCCATCATGGGACGCGAAAAGGGGGAGTTACTTTGGGGTCACGAAATTAGACGAATCCAGACTAAAGAAATTAGCTCTTGACCAGCTTGCACATTTCTTTCAACAGGTGCAACTGAGTCGGAAGGCCTAAACGACATGGGAGCACAGTAGGTCGTTTTGGCCGAGCGTAGTAAAATCAACTCTCGTGTTCCATGACCAGATAGCCTTTGCAACGGGACTATTGTAGGTTGGCGCAATGGGTGCATTAGTCCGTCCAGGCTAGTAGTCCAGATTTGGTTTTCCCAGGTTGTATATAACAATTAATGAGGATCAAGAAGTTGATTATTGTTGCGCATTTTGAGGGCTATAAGTTGATGAGTTGTTTCTGTAATAATACTTGAAATGTATGAGAAACATAAAGGCGATTTACAAATACGCTAACTATTTCTCATGCTGTTTACTACAATCGCTAACCAGACCTTCTTCAACACTAAAAAATGGTTCGTATAAGGGAAATACATAAATCGAACTTGGTGCTACATGCTTAGAAGCAAGTTATGCAGACATTGAAACTACTAGGTACTATTCCTTACCATATCTTTTCCAGAAAATGTTTTCATTTTGACTGTACGGTATCATCGCTTGTTCTCTTGTAATTTTATATATGCTGCAGGTTCAGATTCATACCTTTTTTAAAGATTCTTATTGTCAGTCAGTTGAATCTCAGTTGAACAAAACGAGCTCCTGATGAGGGAAGGAAGCCTCTGCTATTAGTCAGGGAAGCTAGGATAGATGCAGTCGTGTCATAAACTAACTGAAATTTTTTTGAGCACTGGACATGCACAAAACTTTAAATGTTGTTGAAGAATTATTAAATAATTGTAAATACAATTGTTCCTTACCAACACATTTGCTTCATAACTTTTCATTATCCTTGTACGTAATTTTTATCAAGATGTTGGTTTTCAAGTGTGCGTGCACACTTAGTAACGTAAATACAATACGTTATCTTTTTTTTGTGTTTAATGGCCTAAGCAAATTATAATCTGTAAAGAATTCTACGTTTAATGCCATTAGTAATTCTTTAATAAAGAAAACCCTAGAAAGCTCAGAGAACCGTACATATTTTTTATACACGAAGGGAGAAAAAAAAAACAACCGCTAGTGGTCCATGTAATTTAGGTACTCAAACGATGGCTGAAAGTGACTTATAAATTACGGCGGACGGGGTGCTACCTGTTCTTCTCGTAAGATGCGGTCGGCAATAAGAGAGGATGGGCTACTGGAACTACGCCTGCCCGTCTCACATCTTCTTACCCCTCAAACGTATAGATGATACATGTCTTGGGTGCGGTAAAGCGGCTTAAGTTAGCTATGTATGTACTTGCTTGGATCCGGCTGCAGCTACATCAGTATAACATGAACTGCGTTTGGGATCGAAATACCTGCTATCTCTGGTTGTGTTTCTATATTTACGAAATAGTAATTATTGATTGCATGGAAGTATTTGTTATATATTTCATAGTATTGATACATAGTATTATTATTAAATATAGAATCATTTATTGTATATAGTATGTATAGGCAAACAGTAACATGGTTTTCTAAAGACTAATCGGTAAAGTCTCACACAGTCAGTCACAATTATATTTTAACCATTTACAAAATATTTCACAATACTCCTGATGTTTGCCATCCAGAATGTTAATGCGTAATTAAGAACAAGTTTTTTGAATGTATTATTGTGCTTATAATTATAAACAGTTCGGGGGTATATTCACAGGTGTGAGCGATTGGTAAATTACAATAATTCTTTCTCTACTTATTACAACTCCAAATAGTTTCCAGTCTTACCTATGCAATAGACCACCGAAATCAATCCACCATCGTGCGCTGTTATGAAGCATGAACTTGGGGATGGCCAGGAATTCCACAGAAGAGGAACTGGGAAGCGAAGAAGAAAAACGAGGTGCATGATTGCTACCTTCGACTTATGGCAAAAAGAGACTGATTCTCTAGTACAAGATTAATTGCCGATCAATGGCTAGCTAATGAAAGTCGCCCCATAGAACTGTTTGCTGCACAATCAGAGCATTTGTCTTGTATTCATATCGGCCACATCTTGTGTTACCACTAACGGCTCAACACCGACAGCAACGTTTAGAGCGGAGTAGGTTGCGATTTCACTGGAAGATAGAGTAGTGTAGGGCGGTCTTTAGTGATGAATTCCTATTCAGTTTGAGAATGCATGATGGCCGTATTAGTGTCAGTTGAAAACATGGAGAACGTTGCAATCTTGAATTTTCAGCTACAAAACATGTGCACCAAACTGTGGAGATTATGGTATGAGATGCTATAACTTATGGGAGTAGATGGTATTCGTCCCAAGCAATATGAACGCGTAGTGATATGTGGACGAGGTCTCTTCGGCAAGTGAAAGACCCACTTTTACACTTTTATCTTTTACAAGATAATGCCCGGCCCATATTGCAAGACGTTATATGGACAGTTTTGCAGATGCTAATGTTAATCTCTTGCGATCGCCGCCCAGATCTCTGAATCTCTTGCCCATCGAGCATGTTTCAGACATTATGGAGAGAAGACAGAGGAACTCACGGCAAAGTTTGATCAAAAGATTATTAACCGTTTTTGGTGTTGCTATTTCTATGTCACAGTGTATATATTTGTTAGTTAATATGTATTTGTTCAATATTCTATGTGGCCATTTTGGTCCTTACAAATTAAAACTAATTAATCAAAGCAGCTGGCACAAGCAACGATTGCCCGATTGACCTTTTACTGCTTGAAAGAAAGCGTATCCATGGAAATGATGGCTGGCATATAGAACTTTTGTTAAATGTATCACACTGCAGGACTGGCAAGCACGATGGAACAGAAATGTCACCAATGCGCAATGGATTAAGCGATTAATCCCGAACCTGGAACACTGGTTAAACTGTAAGTATAGACGCGTGGACTACCACCTAACGCTAGTCCTGAGCGGCGATGGTGTCTTCAGAGCATACGCCTTCCGATTTACCAAGGATACTGCCGACATCTGCATATACTGCAGCAAGGAGGACACTGCTGCCCACACGATATTCGAGTTCCACAGATGGGCGTATGCCAGGGACTTGGCTTGAGAGAACATGGTGCACATAATGATGTCTTCGAAGCGGAATTGAAGAACAATCCAAAGCAAGGCAAGCAACGAGCCGAACTCCTAATCCCCAGGATTTACGGGGGACGGGAGATGCAGGCGGGATCAGAGAGGCAGCTAAGACAGCCTAAGCTCTTCTAGAGGACAGTTCCGGAGATGCTAACTTAGGGCGGTTCAAACGGGGCACTTTCTGGCTTACGGGCCAGTAACCCCCGGAAAAAAATTCCTATCTTTTAAAAACACAATAATGTTATTCGATTAGAAGAACCATAGGACGTTAAACGGATGACTAAAAGGATGTTTATAAACAGATATCTTATTGATATGTTGTAGCAAACATGCTGTATGTTATCCATCATATCTTTATTAACGAATATTTTATAGATATACAGTAATGGATGTCCATAGGATGTCTGTTTTACCTCCAAGACATAAGAACCACTTGTGGATGTCAATCGGATATCCATGGAATATTTATTAACAAATGACTTATGGATGTACAGTAATGGACGTACGTTTTATATTCAACACATTAGAACTAGTTTTGGACATGAAATGGATATCCATAGAATGTTTATTTACGGTCTTATGGATATACGGTAACGAATGTCCATAGAATATCCATTTTACATACATGGACGCTAGAATTAATTTTAAACGGCAAAAGGATATCTACACGTTTTTGTATCCCCGACCCATTTTTTATTCCTACAAGTTCACTTATATAATTATTTGTGGCTAGCTCCACCATTCCTTAATTTAAAAATGACTGATGATTGGTTGGCGTCGCAAATAAAAAGTTTTGAGATATCTACAGGATATTTCGTGCTATCTGGTTAGGCATAACATTACGACAGATTTTTCGTCTCTATCACCTTTTTGTTTGTATATCGCCTACCCAGTTTTTGTTTCTAAAACGGTCACTTACATAAGTGCATTTGTTTGTGCTATATACCAAAAGTTTTATGTTTTTATATTAACCTGCTTATAGCGGTTTTGGCGGTCAGTGGTCAGAGACATGCGATCACCGTAATCACTGAACTTTTGAAACTTGTGATAAGTGATTGGTATGTCTTGCAAACTAAATTTTTGTACTTCCATATTAACCGAGTTGTGGTAGGGTCACGAACATATTTGTTACAAAATTTCCCACAAATTGTCGTATACATGAGATAAAAGATGTTTAATTTTTTCTGTGTATTTGTCAAGTTTGGGAAAATATGGTGGCGTAGCTGACATGTTTCTCACTCCGCCAAATATAAATGCCCATAGCTCGGTACAAATTTTGAAATTCAATTGTGGCAAACTAAAAGCGAACAAATTCCAATGTGGTGAATCTGAGAACAGAGTTACACTTACATTAGTTTCAACGCGATCATCATCCGAAAGCTCCCACAAAAGCAAATGTTTATTTGCAATTTTGAGCGGATTTCTGCTGCTGCTATATAACCAAGTTATTAGTCCCTATACAGTTACAACAGTTGTTACAACGTTTAGGTCTTCATAGCATGCTTATTTCCTGGTCGTTTTTCTTTCTATTGAGATACAAGAAATATTTTTGATTATTTATTGGTGCTCTATATTCTATAAGAAAATTGTTCATTATTCCACCTGCAAGGAGTAAATTTTGAAATAATATAACTACAATCAATCAATACATAAAATGATATTTATTACTAATAACTTCCTTAGGATTTAAAAGCTTCAATCTTCCTATACGCTAAACTAAAGAAACAACGCTTCTTTTACTCAACGGCAACATTATATTTGTTATGACGACTATGCGTCATTGCATCGATATTCTTGATATTTAGTCTTTTGTTTTCAGTTTCATAGCAATACCATTGATATCATAAACAATGATTATTGTTTTGGTCTGCTTCAGCCAATTAGAATCGACGTATAATTACGCGCTGAGTCTTGATTTCTTTTTATTTCTGTACACTGTATATCTCGCTTTAATTTTTTATCGTTATTTCTCATGTGGAAAGAGGATCTTGCCCGCAGCTCGAGCGAGCATTATCCTCCATAGTAGCCACGCAGCTTGTAATCGATCTACTGATCCTTTCCTCTACACTTCTTCTTGCCTCCTCCTCCGTCATCATCATTCTTGGGCCGATTCGACTTCGGTCATCGAGACGCTAAGACGGATCGCCAACAACAATAGTAATTGTCCGGATCAAGGAACCGGAGCTCATAGTAATTCGATTATATACATAATGTAGATAATACGTACGCGTTCACGTAACAAAACAACGTGTACCTTAGTCTCTGTCTGTCTTCTTTCGTTTAATAGACCAAAGAGTACATACGAAAGCTGGGTTCACTAGCTAGGACTGAGCGATCGACACGCCCTCTACATCCTCTTGATTATAACCTGTGAGCTTTTCAGGTTGTGTAATGTCGCTCGTAAGTCATTCGCAGCGCTCTCCAAACGGCCGTATGTATATTTATGAAGTAAGGACGAAGTAGTTGGTTGCATCATAGGCATTACTATAGTGATGTGATGATAGAAAAGATTTTTTGAATAAATATCTTTCAGGCATACATAGAGCGTGTATAATTTATTTCTGGTCAAATGTAAGGTATTGAGTAACGGTTTTAGATTATTCTATTATCAATAGCAGAAGTGTATATTATCTGCATATAACCTAGAAACATTAAAGGCGACAATGATTATTCTCGTAAATGTTTGTATAATTAACGGTGCTGTAAATCTGTAGATCTTCCAACAACAAAAACGTTTTAAAGCAATCTTCAGACTAATTCGTAGATTGTAACTAATAGTTTAGTGCGTTAATAAGTTAGAGGGGTTTAGTGCATTAATTAAGCGCTGTGTTCTAAAAATATTTCACTTGACAAAATAGAAACGTATGAAAATTTTAATTTAAAACGAGAGTAATACATAGGAGCGAACTCTTAGAGACCAAACCAGGGATATCGTAATACTAGAGAGTTAACACTAAAGACCAATGAGTTGTAGTAATTACTGAGGGGTAAATACAGTAAAAGGAAGAAATTATGTAAAAAGTATGGAAGCAGTTCTAATATACGAATGTTAATCTTGAATGTTGTTTAGATTAGCATAAAGCAGTATATGGACTACTCGTGGGTGAGATAAATACAACGCCAACAGCTATTGTGGATGTAGGTACAGTTAGGTATGTATCCTTCGCATTTCGTAGTAAAGCTATGATCAATCTAAAAAGGATACTCGTTAACTCTTAAACTGTCCTCCTCCTTATCCCATACTATATATGGTTACACATATAGTAGACAAAACATACCGTTTCATCAAACTTTATGATGTTGCACGGAGGATACGACCTAAAGAGGGAGAGTGTGCTAATATGTTCAGAATGATGTAAATTTGCAAATTTTATTTTAGAGTATGGTTACCGGGAAAATACAAGCTTTAAAATCTTTTGGGTTGCGCAGTAAGCTAATGTACAAACTGAATAACTAAACTCAGTTCATGCTAAGTAATCACCCCTTCTGGAACTGGAATCTTAAGATATTACATGAGAAATGAGAAACTGGCCTGAGTATCTGAGTATTTTAGTACAGATGATTGGTTAGCAAGAAATGCTAATTAGGTTGTCAATGGTAGCTTAGGATTGGATCGGCAAACGAGGTAGCTACATCTTTTATAGGAGCTCCGTACTATAGACCTGTAAAGCATTTAACGATATTAGAAAGCAACTCCTTGACCTTGAGAAGTTGGCTCTTGCATAGGTAAGAAGGTTGCGTACAAAAATCCTGCCTTTCATGTCTAAAAGCAAACTCGAAGAGTTCTAAAAAACTATGGAATAATGACGATAATAATGACGTTCTTGCAGATTTTACTTTTCTGTAGTTTCATTTAGATTGAAGTATGCTTTAGTTGTTGTTGGGTTTCTGCTATAAAAAACAAATAATGTTTTCGAAAACAAATTAATTGCTGCCAACTTGCAATTAATTTTAGCGTTGGTAGAGTTTAGAGCAGTAGAAAGTTGGTAAAATTATTGTTGCATTATAAATATCTTAAGTTCCAATGCTAGAAGACCACAACTTCCGTTTGCAAGTGCAGCCGATACTTGCTGCATTGGTGCTACAGATTTTCGAAAAGCAATACGTAGTCCATAGAAGATTATTTAATAATATACGCTACAGTAGTACATACTGGGTGAGTTTTTTACTTGAAACAATGGAATATCTCTAACCCACTCCATCAAACCAAACCAGGTTCTTAATAAGATTTGGTATAATGTAGCGGCTTCTCTAAATAGTGCCAAACCCGATCCCCCAATTTTGAAATCTTAAATGGGAACCCCCATTTTGTATTGCAAATTCTACGCCATCAAGTATGTAGTTTTTGTTTAAAACTTCTTTTCGCTTTGTAACTGATTGCGCTGTAATCCAAAAAATCATGGTTGTAAACGTCTAGAAAATACTCAAAAAACATTATTTCGTAGGATTTTTTTTTATTTTAACATTAAAATAACATTTCAAAAAGTCATTCAACAAGGAATAACTTTATCATACCAATTTTAGAAAATGTGTTCGAAAATGTGCCCTTCCACTTCGATACATTTATTTATTCGCAATTGGAATGATTGCACAGAATTGAGAGTGTGTGTTTCCGAAGTATTCCTTGAACAAGCCTTGTGATTCGCTAAATCATGTTTCGCTCGTAGTTGGCACTTCTGTATAAACTTCAGACTTGAAGTGGATCCATAAAAAGAAGTCAGAGGAAGTAAAATCTGGCGATCTTGCAGGTCAAGACACTGGACCACCTCTTCCGATCCATCGATAATTGTAGGCTCGATCGAATACTTCTCGTGCTATTCTTGAATAATGTGCTGGACAAGCGTCATTTTGGAACCACATTGTTTGTCGTACATCCAAGCGAAGGTCGTCAAATAACACTGGAGGTTCGCTCTGCAAAATGTTTCGATATTTTTCACCATTTAAGTTTCCATCGATAAAATATGCACCAATAAGCACCAAACATTTACGTTGTATTTCCATTTACGTTGATGTTCAACTTGGCGCAACCAATGGAGATTTTTGATACTCCAGTAACGCAGGTTGTGCCGACTTACAGTACTAATAATACTCAAGCAAAAATGTTGGGAATATCTTGTATCCGTTGAAGCAGCCATTGACAAAATCTTACCCGAATTTGAAAATCATCGCCATGAAGTTCTTGATGCATGGAAACTCTAAATGGATATTTCCTACGCTTCAATATTTGGCAGATAGTGGAATGGAAAATTTCTGATTCACGAGCTATTTCTCAAGTACTAATGTGCGGATTATTAGCTACTGCAGCTAATAGCCTGATTTCATTATTTTCTCCAGAAATTGTTTTTCGGCGATCGCACCTTGTCGGCAAAACGTTGTGAGTAAAGATTAACAGCATCATCGATATTTCGACCACTGTCTCCATAGATGTAAATCATGTTAATTCTCTCCTGTAATGTTGTAGCCTCCATTACTGTTCAAATATTCAACCCTAACTAATTTTCATTGGGTTAACAATTAATAATCTAATAATATATATAATGTCGTATTCACAACACCATTCAGCGAACTCCCTACATTATAACAAATCTTATTAAGATCATTTTTTGCTGCTTCATTTTCCCTATTTATATGCGTAGTCGTGCAAAGATAGCAAACTATTTTCGCCATTATAATTGAATTCTATTGTAAGACCAAAATATGGAGCACCGAGTGCTGGATAAATGATCAGGAATAATAGTTTTATCAACCAACGAACAGGCTAACTTGTACATCAGTAAATAATATTAAAAACAAAATCAAAATGACATAGCAATTGTTTTATTTTGATGACATTTATTAAAAACAAATTAATTATTGTCACAAAAAGAACTAATACTAATTAATAAGAAAACATTCTCACCTGTACCACGTCTGTGTGACATAATACATATGTTGTATAAATCTATTAAAATTCTGTAGCCTTGTAGTACTTTCATTTTCTCTTTCTACTGCAATATTACAGTGGAGATTTAAACTGAATTTAAAATATCACATAAGGAACATACCAAAAAGTGTTTGTAATTAAATGTTTAAAAAAAAATTGTTACATTTAAGTAGCACTAATTCAGGTCTGTTGTACATATATCTGTTGAAGTACTGCTAGTATGGAGAATATTTAAATTTGATTCTATTACATTCCTCATACGGTACTGAACTGTGAAAATTATCGATCACACTTACTTGTCGATGAGGTAATTAAAAAAAAGTAACGAATGATACAACAGTTGCCGTTGTGGAATTGTTTTAACACTAATCCTTCTGGGTTCACGCTTACGGCAGTTAGTAGCACCATATGTTAAATGCAACTCTAACAACTATTTGAAACAACATATAAAACAAAACGAGAAGAAACGTCTTGTACATTATTGCTACAGTAGAACATATAGTATGCACATACTAACAAGTTAGTTACACTGCGATGTTTTACATCATTGTACATTTTTGGCATATTTCCAGACAAATGTGATTTCACCGCTAGCTCTTTTCTTTGAGTGCTACATAGTACAATGTAAAATTAATAATGGTGACAGTGAATTATTAGTACAGTGTGATGACTATTTTAGCTCAAAAAAGTTCAAGCAAGTTATCAAGCAGAACAGTATCATTGGTAATTTTCTGTAACTTTATTATAAATTCATATTCGTCTCAAAAAACCAGAATCACTTGTTTTATCTTTCGAAAAAAATTTGGTTAGTTGTCTGCTTCAGCGATCCCTCTAACGAAAAGTTTCGGGGTTTCTTCAATATTCTAACCTTGCATACAATAATGTTACATGTTGCCAAAGCAATAATAACAACAGGGTCACTTCAGCAGTAAGAAAATCTGATACACCTCCCAATAATTTATATTGCAGAAACCATATGCTCAAATACAACCATTTAATGACCAGTGCATCAATTCCGGTGACAATGAAACAAATCATATGTAAAGATTGGTACAACAGGCTACTACCAACTTTCAACCAACTAAAAACATGGAATTCATGTATTGCGGGTCATCTGAACAAGTCCGACACACTTTCGCCAATATACTTATTAACCTCTTTCAATCTAAGCACAGAAATCTTGCTATGAATATTCCAAATAAGATCAAGTTTATAAGATAGCTGTAAATGCACACTCGCTGGTAGCTTTTTCTTTCAGTACTGAAGAATTGGTTAGTGTAATGCACAAATTGACCACTCTGCTTCTACTATACTGACAATGAGACATGCTGCCTTCCCTATCTTCGAAGTACTTGCTGATCTCGTTAACGATTCTTTTGTGATGGGTTTTTGCCAGAATGGATTGCTTTAAACACGTCTGCTTTGGGTGCAATTAATCAGAAGCGCAGTAGAGGCGATGTCAAGAATTGTCATTGTTGATTACTACCTTGTCGAAGTATAACATTCTTGATTGCGTTATATCCTTTCTGAACACATTTGGTAAATGGTCTGTATCGCAGCAGGGATCTAGTAGTGGCAGATCAACATCAACAGTATTGATAGAGTGTTACAATGAATTAATGAAAAGCATTAAGCAGTGTGCATCACATTTTTTGGGATCTTCGTCGATCATCTGCATTCTATTTAAGAGACTGTAGTCAATTTGTTAGAATCAAATTTGCAAACTGTTTCGGTGATGTGCAGATGTTTACCGCAGCATGGAGTTCCACTTTTTAACCTATTCATAAACGATATACAGTGGGGACTCGCTAACCGAACCCTCTGAAATCCGAATTCTCTTGCAATTCGAAGAAAATTGAAATGTTGCCCTTTAAGCTTGACTATCTTGTAATACGAATCGTTTAGGAGTCCGGTAATCCGAATCCCATACAGGTAACAATTTTTTTTGGTTCACATTCTGGCAATAGAGGACGACATTTCAAACGCCGTTAAAACTATTAATTTGGATGGATGCAGTCTTTCTTCTCTCTCGTCCTTGGGAGAGTCAACTGATGCAATAAATAAATACTGGAAAAATATTTTCTTATTCACCTTGATAATGCTTCCGTGTTAATATCAACTGAAGATGATTCAGATGAAAATTTTTGGATTCAATTTTCGACCAATCAAAATTAATCCTTTTATGTCACATGTATCAGGATATCCAATCAACATTTGATTATACTGATAACTATCCCGGAATGTTATCACTAGCGATAACACCCCGGCTGTCACCTGACTTAATGTCATATCACTGCTTATGTCAAACTTTTGACAGTTTCAAATTTAATTTTCGAAATGTCACGATTTGGAGACTAAATAGTGAAAATATAGATAAACTGGAAACAAATTCAGCAACTTCTGGAAGCTCATTTAGTTTCTCAAATTGTACTTTCAATAATTGTTCTTTTAATAAATAAATGTTAACGTTAATTTAAAAAGCCAAAAATTTTCTGACCAAATATCCCACGGCCAGAGATAAATCCTCATAATTTTATTAGTTTCCTCGAGCACGTTTCTTTAGGTAACATACCGTTGTTACCAAGCAACGTGCTCTCGGAAACTAATAAAATTATTTCGTGATTATCACTGTCCTAGGGATATTACTACTGATAATCTTCCATGAATCGCAGTCAAGGAAAAGCTACTTTCTGAAGACAATCCGCAAGAACTTTCTGAAATCAGAAACATTTTGCAACAAATTTCGTCTGATAATCATCAGCATTACGAAACTGAACTTAATGAATGGAGACGACCTTCTACCTCTACATACTGATGATACTGTTTCAAGTAGATGAACCAAAAGTGAAACACGAGGAAGCAATCAGAAGTTTTAGCACCTGTATAAAATAGGCTGAAGAAAATGGAACCGAACACTGCACACACTTGGGTTGATGCGAACAGAACAGTCTAAAACGCATTTTTTGAATTATTTCAATGTGAGTGAGAAGTTTATCTACGAATATTGACGTAAAGGTGCTATAATTTGTTTTTTCAGGGTAAACACGTGACAAATATCTTTATCCTAGCCCCATACTACTACATTATACGATAGAATCGAGTACACGTACGCATAATACGTGTTTTAGGATACCATACTAGTCAATATAGCTTTAGGGATAAAATCCATATAACAGGCTTTGCGGATCCTCCAGACAGTCCATCACAGACTGTGTCAATTGCATTCTCTGAGGCTAGATTACAATCCAGTAAGGCATCTGCCAATTTATATACTGAAGAGCAAGCAAAACTTGATTGTTGAAGATGGCAAAGTGGGTTTACGGTACTTGCTATAAAATTCCGTAATAATTGTTTCCTTAATATATTTATTGTGCACCAGTACACCAACTGTTGCTTGTCGGAATCAGAAACAATTATACATCCCTCATCAGTATACAAAAATGTTTTTCCTGCAGATATATGAAAAGGCAAATAAAAGAAATATTGGTATCTTCAGAATGAGTTATAACATCAAATTTGATAAGAAAATAAAAACTTTATCCGCAACTACTCTCTCAGTAAACTTGGAAAAGATAAAAAATGATAAAAAATAAAATAGAATAGTTGTTTACAATCCCACTGAAAATAGACTAATTGACAATATCAGCCAGATGTTGAGATATTTGCAGGGAATACTGTTTTAGAACACCAACACTAACCTCTTCAAAGTCAAAGTTTTCGGTAATCCATTAATTGAAACTGCTGTTTGGTAATTGCGCAATTACATACATACATAAGTGGTTGTAGTAAGCTACCTTTTCAATGCGGATTTTTTCATTACCCCTTTCACTGCGCAACGTTTTAAACAAAATGCTTCCGTGGTACGATTGAATTGAGCCCTTGTGTCTTTACATGGTTTGCACAGTGAACAGAACAAGTTCGCGCAAAAGACACTTATGTGCTGTTTGTCCAGTGACGAAGACAAGTTTGGATCGATAGAGGGAAAATTATTATTTGAGGTTTGTTCTATGTCATCTTTAGTTTCTTTGTGCAGCCAGTTAGAATTTTTTAAATGAGATAATTATACACCTACCTGATTTCCGTTCTTTTGCTTTTTAAATTTCGCGAATCAGCTGTTTGTAGTAGGAATATATGTAAGTCGTAGCCTCACGAGAAATGATCAAAATACTATTTAAATCGGCTTTCATAAATAGTACTCTCCAGAACAAAAATAGAATCAAATTGGGTATAGTATTCCTTAAATATTATTTAAATCTTGGTAATTAAATTTAAACTTGAATTAACACTAAAAATAATTTTATTTTCAATCCAGTGTCAAATCAATAATTACCGAAATAGTTATAGTGCGTATTTAATTTGTATCAGTCTGTAGATTGGAAGAAGTATGTTTACGGCGCGGCGTATAACAGATAGCACCAGTAAAAACTCACCCATAAAGGAGATACTACTTTATGAACATACTATACACTGTAAACAATTTGTACAATGAGGTTGTGTTGATGAAGCGTACAAAAAAGCGGAGTATACCAGATCATTGACACACTGATTGTTGCCTTTCGACATTTTTAGTATGCCGTAAAAAAGGAGCTAGTCCTTCAGAGAATTACAATTACAGTAATTGATATTAATTACACAAAATGTCACAGCTAGCCATGATCTAACTTAATCGCCGTATAATAAATCAGGGTTTTGTACGTATTCATGTCTGGTATGATAGATGGCAGGTTGACAGTAAGTTGAATATGATTGGCGTTGCGAAAATGATTACTTTTAAACGCGCAAAATAAGCTCGGGTAATCGAGATACCGCTTATTTTCTGACAACGATGAGAAATACCATTCCTCACGCGTCGTCAGCTGTTAGCTTGTTGTTCCGCGACATTCATTTGTTTATTCGTTACGGTCTACTGTTTATTTATTATGCTGCATTTACGTTATCTGATTTTATTATGCCCTATTGTTGCTCGGACGAAGTACTACTATTGGGTTGTTTGAATATAGGCGGAACATCAAAGCAAAATCATCGTAATGAACGTTGATTATACTCATTAACTATTATTTTGAATCTTAAAGTAAAATAAAACGTACGCAATCATCTACGTTATGTGCAAGTACAGGAAAAGCTGAATATAAATTGAGACCATTCCATTAAAGTTGTATTGGAAATCAAATTGAATATACTAATGTAGCTATAAACGTCATGCTATATTAGTGCCTATCGTCTGCTATTAGCCACTGTCTTCGTAAAGGACTTCCATATTTTCGGATGGAATACAAGTAAGAAATTGGTCAAACAAACTTTTCTCATTTCTCCCTAATTTGATGTTTGAATGATTGCCAATTGATATTAAAGATGTGTTACAAAACACGACCTTTGAGGCGACCCCATAACCAAAACCCGGACACAGTTAAATTAGATGAGTTTGGCGATTGTTTCACGAGCTGTGCGCGCAGTTGCACCATCCTAATACTATAATTTGTGGGCTCTCACTTCCCCAGAATCTGTTTCGTCGCTCATTATGATTTTTCTTTCCAAAATTTCGTTTTCAAATTTTACCAGAGCATTACAATTTTGTAATTGTTTTTCCAGGTCTGTAGACAGAACCATGTGAATTAGCTAGATTTTGTAAGGAAAATGATGTAAGTGTTACACTAACATTCGCAATGTCGAGAGAAGCCGAACCGCCTTTGCGTGAAAATTGTTGGCTCAACACATCACATCGCATGGTCCATATTTCCTCTTGAACGAATTGTGCGAAGTGTGCCAGAATGTGGTCTGTCAGTCGTAGTCCTTGTTGTTCAAATTTTGTCTGCATAAAAATATTAACTACGATCTGGGAAAAAGGAGAACCCATTGCAGCTTCATAAGTTTGTTGGTAGTACTGTTCTTTAAAGGCAAAATAGGTTGAAGTGAGGTATTGTTTGACTAATTTGGATAGATCTAGAGATTGGTGTAATTTAGCGAAGGAATCGGTAATAAGTACATCAGTAAAGAGCGAGGTGACGTTTAAACTACCAAGTAGATCTCCACATCTAAGAGAGCTTTCAGGAGTAAGTTTAACAATATCAGCATAATGCTTTGTGTATCAGAAGGTTTTTGCCTATAGCGTCGTTGAAACATCGTGTTAACGTGTTCTTGTGGCAACGCTCACTTACCCTCCATTTAGAAGGCTCACCTTGAGGTTATTTCTTTCTTGTATTTATTTGTTTTTACGCTTTTTTTATTTTATTTTTTATATTGTACATTTTTCCAATATGACGTGCTCAAAATCCGGAAAGCTCTCATAATCGAGACACGGACCATGGAAACCTTTCAATCCTAGAAATTACTCCACAAAATTCGTAGCATGTATTTAGAATTACCCTGGAGTCCTTTAAAAACAATGTAAATAATCTGTAAGTTGTACTCTGTAAGCCCAACTTCACTGAAGGATAAAATGTTGATCAGATTAAAATAATTTTAATAAATAATTTTATCTCTATTAATTTAATTTAAACGTGTGTAGTAGAGTTTGTTTACAAAAAACATCAGAGTTTTTCCAGACAATCTTTAAACCAAATGGTAGCAAAGAGACTGGTTGGTTAAGTTTTCTAACAAAGAAAACTAATTTATTGTTATTTAAAAAAAAAGTTGATGAAATAACAGAAATAGTCGGATACTTCGTGATTTTGCAATTATTATCAATTCATTCAGCGATTCGTAGGAAGTATGTAAATCCCGGAATGCATAACACGAAGCCTTACAATTATTACTAATCGTCAAGATTTATGTAAAAACGGCACCGATATATAATTCTATTCGTGTTCTGACGGAAACAAATACATTGTCACGATATCGATACCGATCATTCTAATCATCATAGTCAGTCGCATTTTTCATTTTTCTACATATCTTACAAATCGTGATATTCGAAACAGTTCTCAATCGGAAAATCGAAAAGTGTTTTCTTTTGCTATTCTTCCTCGGGCAATTTACCTAGCGTGACCGTGCAAGTATCATTATACTCGGGCATATACGATTCGTTCGGACAGTTCCTTGACCTGGACGTGAAAATCTATTGCGAGGACAACTAACAGTAATTTCACGATGGGTTTTTTCTCCATCTCCTTTCTTCTTGCGTATATTTATTTTGGTCGAAGTTACAACTTACACAACGCGTCACGATGATGTAGAAAAGAGGTTACACGTTGATGATGAACTTTACGATAGTAAAACGTATTTACGCAAACACGATTCAAGTTGTAAATACGTACATATGTATTATGCTACATGATATATTGCGCGCACTGAAACTGTATTTACCATTTGCGTGCATGTCAATCTGGATGTACATATGTACATACTTATGTACATGTATGAAATTAGATATACATGAGTAGGTTCTTACGCGTAAGTGCAATATTGTTTCAATATCAAACAAGGTTAGGCACTATGCTGAGCTGCATTAGCTCTTCTATAGTGATTGGCTTCACACACATCCTCTAGCTATAAGTTCATTGGAATTATGTACTACTAGATTCTGTAGCGCACGTATAATGTAGAAAGCATATAAGTTGAGAAGTGAGGCATGTTAATGTTACGATCCTAATAATGAAATCGACTATCTGCTAAGTCGGTAGTAGCAGCTATTGCTCTGATTGGAGGCATGTAACTGTCATTTATTACTTAGGTGGATTAGTTGGCTTGTCAGCGGGATATAATTAATTATTTTTATTCCTAGTAAAGTTATAAAAGCAATTTTCCATTACTTTTAATTGTTCTCTCAATAAGTACGTAAGTATATGTGGTTTTTAAACATTGCATATTACAAAATACAATATATAAATCTCATGTACTTATTAAATAGTTGATATTGATATCACCAGATCACGTGAAAACCTTGTTGATCACTGTATGCTTCTGCTATCTTATAGTACTTCTCCCAAGCAATTTATCTAAATATATCGAACAGATAGATAATTAATGAGGTGGCCTTACATCCTGTTTCCACTGCAACCTGTGGGTTTATTCTGGATCTGTATTACTTAGAATTAGACGACCTGGTCTAGCTTTGCCTTCATTATAAAACTCTCCAGCTGCAGTGGGGTTGTCTTCATATAGCTAGCCTTGTCTACATTCTAGCCTCAGGCTAGCTAATCCCTCGCATTAACAAAAAATGTGCTGCGAGGATTCTTCTTCTGTCCTGCACACAGCGTTTTCGGTTAGACTAAGGTTGCTCATATGTTTGTTGAGTCTACAGTGTCGTGTAGACCGAGAATTAACTTTACAGTTTTCCAGTCTTGTTCAGAGAATCTTCTGCAAATTTGGGCCTATATTCTTCAATGACTTTTTTAACCTGTCCCTATCATGTGGATTTTTTTTGCCAGTCTAAAGCTTTGTCCCCTGACCATTTTCCATTGGTTTCGGCAACTTTTCTTTTCGTCATATCGTACAATGGTGGTAAAGAACTGATGAATGGCTTGAACGCCTCTTCTGGCCAGGGTCTTCTCATCTTCTTATCTCTAATATCCTCGTGTCCTGGTGCAGAAGTTAGGGTTATCTTGCTGTGCTCCCCTCGCCTATAATATTGAAGCTGTTGAGATCTGAGATTAGTGTTGTTTTTATTCTTGAGTTACAAAATTGCAATCATGGCGTTTACATATTTAAAAATGTAGGAAAAGTTGACATAAAATGGGATACTGTGGTAAAACGGGATACCCTAATTATTTTTGCAGTAAGGCAATAGCATCTGTTGTGCAATTGACCTAATACTTCCTACCAGTGCATGAGTAATCTTTAGCTGTTTGACTAAAATCGTGTTTGGTGCAACGTCGCTGGGTGAGTACTTCTAGTAAAAATTTAGATCTACAAACATAAGCTTTTTGATTTCTGGCCAATGGGATGATAAAGATAAAGTTATATTCTTATATGGAAAACGTGCAGGCATTGTTTGTTTACATGTATTGATAAAATGGGACGCGACATGCGCATCGAGGGCAAATGTAATGCATCAAACTGCAATAAATCGCGTCTATTGTGGGCTTTCCGTTCTGCATTGTTATTGACGTAAACATAACTGGGCAACTGCAATGAGCCGTATAGCCGCAGGCCAAAGGGTAGCGAGCATTTAAAAGAATTTAAACCTACCGAATATATTGGAAATGAATATGATGATATAATAATAATAATAATAATAATAATAATATAACTTTATTTCAGCAATTGGAGAAACAACAATGCAAAAAAAACACCCATCCCCCAAAATGAAGAAATATGCGTCAGACAAAAAAACAACGAATTCATAAATAGCATATAGCAAAATTACAAAACAAGAAATAAATTACAGTAAACTGTGGTTTATGTAATCGTTCACCGAATAAGGCTCTATTTCACAAATAAATTTATATATTTTTCGTTTAAATGATGAGAATACTGTATCTCTTTTTATTTCTGGTGGAAGCGCGTTAAAAAATTTTACACAATTATAGGCCACACCTTTCTCTGTTTTTGTTAATTTGTGAGATGGTATATAGTAATCGGTTCTGAATCTTGTTACGTAATCGTGTCTCTTTTCGTCCTTTTCAAACATTTCCTTGTTTTTAACGACAAAAGTTAAACACTCCTGTATATAGATTCCATATACTGTTAATAAATTGTGGTTTCTGAACACTGACCGGCAAGATTCGTTAAAGGGAAGTCCCAAAATTGTACGCAAGGCCCTCTTTTGCATCACGAAAACATTTTGAAGATGGGAGGAGGAACCCCATATCGTAATGCCGTATCTCACGCTTGATGTCACGTACGCATGATAAACGGTAATCAGAGCTTGTCGATTAGTAACTGACTTCAGTATCCTAAGTGCGTAACATGCATTACTAAGCTTGCTACAAAGGAGATTAATATGATTATTCCACCCCAATTTATCATCAAAAGTGATACCCAAAACATTGCAATACTTAGTGAGTGAAATGCTATGTGAACTAAGTGAAATTTTAGCTGGTGTTTCAATTGTGTCGTTTAACTTAAAGAGAATAGCCTTGGTTTTGCTAGTGTTTAACATCAGTTCATTGCTTTGAAACCAGTGTAGGATATTGCTGTACAACAAAGAACCCGCATCTTGAAGAGATATAAAATCACTACCCCAAAACAGTAAACTCGTGTCATCTGCAAAGTTTACTATCCTGTGGTCAGCTACAGCATTGACGGAAATATCGTTAACAAATATTAAAAATAGCATTGGCCCTAAGATACTTCCCTGCGGCACACCTATAGTAATATCCGCAGGGTCCGAGTAAATATTTCCCTGTTGGGAATTAAGTTTTGTTATTTGTCGCCTGCCAGATAAGTATGACGCAAACCAATTATAAGAGACGCCTCTTACACCGTAGTTATATAATTTGTTTAAAAGAATTTTGTGTGACATTGAGTCAAAAGCTTTTGTTAAGTCTAAAAATACACCTGCTGTTAAACAGTTTTTTTCGAATGCATCCAAAATTAATTCAGTGTATTCAAACAGTGCAGTAGTTGTAGATTTGCCGGGGATATTGAATTCAGGTAGAACGTAGATAAATTAAGAAAAAAAAGTGATAAATTACTCATTACTTTATCGTGCAAAATATTATTTAAATAATAATTACAAAAATTATAAAATTAGAAACTTTAATATTATTTTCGCTTAATGTTTTAATTGAAACAACACAAACTATACGATATGTAAGATATACAATATATGTATGTATATACATTTATACCATTAGTTTTCTTAAGACGTTTTAATCGTTTCAATAATTACTGCACTTACAGTACTCTTAAAGAGATTAAGAATTTAAAGAGAGCAATAGTATTATAACACATATCATATAACATAACAATTAACACTTCTGAACTTGGAAACTCTCTAATTTTACAAGATAACTAAGAGGTTGGTAATCTATTAAATTATAAGTTATATAACTTTGGGCCCGAAATTTTTAGTAGATAATAATATTTCATTAGACGAATTAATTTGTAATGTAGAGTATATTATTCAAACTTAAGTAGAATCACATACACATTGCGGAACAAGTTAGTAAATATAATATCCAATTATAAAAATAGATATGCTAGTAAAAGCAAAAATAGATTATAATTATTTGACACGAATTAATTAATTTCTTCCACTGACGAAATTGTAACGAATTCCTAATAAATTATAAAGGTACTGGAATAAATGATCTTTAATCGAATTAATAGTGTTTGAATTGACCGAAAAGTAGAAAAATATCTGGTTAGAAAAATACATTTATTATACCTAAGTTTTATAAAACTAAATTAATTATTTTGTGATTGTGTAAATATTAAAAAATATAAATTTCTTTAAACTGCTACTTCTGTTTTCCATATATATATCGCGTTTCTGCTCGTTTGTGACAAATTGCTCCCTTCATTTCTATGACGACGATGCGCAAATTTATCTTTCCGATTATCCTTCTAATATTAATAGTATATGTACGCAGATAAACAATGATTTGAGTTCTCTTTCTTGTCAGGCAGAGCAACATTCTCTTTTTCTCAATCTGAGCAAGTCTACTGTAATAGTGTTTGGTAGGAAGAATGATTGAGGTCGAGTATTAGATAATTTAAATATTCATGTAAATAATCACAGATTGATCCCAGTAGACTCAATCAAAAATTTAGACTTCACTATAGATTGGTCACTCAAATTTAAGAAGCATGTGTCAAATCTGATACAACAGTGTTATCTTAACATGAGAGTAATTTATGCGAATAGACACTTATTTGACAAAAATATTAAGGTTATGTTATGTAACAGTTTAGTTCTACGTAAATTTAATTACTGTTGCTCGGTGTATGGTTCCTTTTTGGATTACCTTGACAGAAAGAGAATACAAAAGGTACAAAATTGTTGTTTAAGACTTGTCTTCGGTATTGGAAAGTATTGTCGCATTTCTCACAAACTACAGGAGATTGGGTGGTTGGATATGGAGAACAGGAGACGGTTACATTCTTACTGTCTGTTCTACAAAGTGCTAGTATATAAGACTCCAAGTTACTTGCATAATAAATTAAACTTCCGGACTGATGTACACAATCTAAATCTGAGATTTAAAGGATTACTTACACCACCACTTCATAATACTCAATCTTTCAAAAAATGCTATAGTTACGCGATCGCTGCAGCTTTTAACTCATTTCATCATGTGTACAATTCCTCAAGCTTAGTGAAATTTAAAACCACTTTATCTGATTTTTTTTAGGCATCAGTGTTTATGAATTTAATCTATTTTACTTCCTACTGCTTGCTGTTTTTTGTTGCTGCCGGATAGGTCATGAGTACATACCCAAGAAAATTTATTGTGAAAACAAAATCTAACCTTTGCTTTTTTTGTTGCTTCTGTTCTATTTATTTTTTTTTTAATTTACATCGCAATCTTTCTCTTTCATCGCGGTTGGTGGAAAAGCAGCCACAACGTGCAAACCACACGTAGTGTCTGAAACCCGCCCTTTTGCCGCAGCTTGTAGTACATATTACAATTTTCTTTTTTTTGTTGTTGTATTGTGAAAATATAGTGACAAATAAAGCTTTGAATATGAATACTTTATTTAAACCGTTTCTTAATAGAAGGCACCGGAAACAATTCGTTTTTCTATAATTAGAATCGTGCTATTATATTAAAAACCATATTATTGAAAATTTACATCTGCAAAACATACATGTTTTATCTATATATGTATTATAGCAAACAATATTTACTTTTGCCAAAGAAACAGTTTGTGCTTACGAAATCTAGTTAAGAATTCTAGTCAGTATTACTTTTAAATATAAAGAGTAAATGCAACTATTGTAAATGAAATTATAATATATTGCTTTACATTTCTTGCGAGTCTTTCTACTTGAAATTTACCTGCTAGGTATCCGTCTCCAATTCTAATTACAGCCGCCCAGTGCGAGTAGTCAAATGTGTCGAATACCTGCGGAAGGCCATGTCGCTTGAAGTCTGATTCACTACATTTGCCCTCGATAGTACATCATTCTGTGTGCTTTTATTGCAAAGTAGATTTTCTAAGCAGTAAACCTGGTGACCAGTGGATTGAGTGCAGTTCCTGCTAGAGATGGGTCCACAAAGCTTGTGGAGTGTTAGACAGCGAGATCAGTTATTTCATATGTATATGATCTGTGCTTCGGAAATATAATCCCATTTTAGAAACACTACTGATCCCGTTTTAGATATTCTTAAAATGGGAATACTAACTATGTTTATTTTTTGAGTAAACTTATGTGGGTATATTCATCATGAGGGTTGTCCGTTATTTTGTATTGCTTGAACCAGGGCCAAACCTTAAGTATCCCATTTTTGGTAAACTTTCCCTACATAAATTAGTAAATCAATGTTGATTATGGATAACACTTTTAAATTAAGATATTTAATATCTATTTATAGATTCCATTCTAAATTGTGATTAATAGCTAAATGTTACAGCAATCTGACTTCTGCAATGTATTACGTGACAGTTTAACTTGTGATTATTTCTTTGTATAAAATTTTATTTCGTTCGTTTTTCACATTGCGTTTAAATACATCTCAGAATGAGTAAAGGTTGGAAAAGCACTCGTAAATTTATAGATCGCCGCGAAGCAAGAAGTCAATTTCACTAGCCTATGCCATTAGTCAAATGGACATAACGTATAGATCTTTAGTGAAAACTTGATGTATTTATTTTATAGAGAAACAGTTCAGAATGTGGTGATTAGAAACTTTGGCGAGAGAGATAAAGCCAGAAGAAAGATTACAAAGTATAATTTTCCACTGTAACAAGACGGCTTCTGTGGTATCTAATTAAATCTACTTTAATTATTCCTTGTATGTAAGTCCATATATATATTGGCTTTGTCTCTTTAAATCTTCAATTACTTTTTATTGATTATATTTCCTTTTTTTACATCATGTTTTATTCATCTCCAAGATTATTTCCCTCCAGGTTTTCTGCTTTTATGTATACGACCTTTTGAATCAGCTTTGTAAACGTGATCAGACTCTAGTGCGGTTACTTATTGTACTTAGCGTATATTTTTCTGTGGTTAAAATCATTTTCCCCCATTTTTTTAAATGGGTAGAATATTTCCATTTGAAATAAGTTGATGCTTGGTTCTAAGACGGCTGTGATGAATTCGTAAGTTAGCAAAGCAAAGCAAATGAATGTATAACTTTGAAAATCTATCTTTGTCAAGCTATATAAAATCTAAACCATTGCATATGTAGAATTAATATCATGAGGACCATTTAATAAATGCCATGTTTCAAAATTGCTACTGGTAAATTTGCTAGACATATGTATGTCACACCTGACTTGGATACATTATTGCAAAATTAATATTACTTGAAGCACATCGGAAGGGCAATGAATTGTTTTCTTTTATATCTGTATTGCTTAACTATTAAATTGAATGTTGTATACTTGGACTTATTTGTGAAAGTAGTTCAGAAATAATGTCCTGAATTTTATTTTTCACAATGTAGTCATAATTTATAATTCTTTATAATTCTATCAGTTTATCACTATTTACTAAAAATAATATGCTTGAGAAGGTACAAACTTACTATTTTTTAAATGTTAAGAATACATTCTTCAAATTTGTTTTTAAAGTATATATTCGAATGCTTGCTTTTGATTAGATATCATACTAACAGATGTACAATGCTGTTACAAATATTATGCTGTAATTCTCTTGATATTACTGCTGTAACCCAGTTATTTTTCAATTGATTATTCGATATGTATACTACAGCTAATTGCAATTCCAATCCTAACAATTATCGATCTTCTGCCTCTTTCAGGAACCTGCCAAATTCTGCCTTAGTATATCTTTAGACTGTTCGGATTTATTGTAATCCATGTCTTGGTTAACTAATTGTTTGTTATATTGAATAGTGATTAGAGAATGATGAGGATTTAATGGTTTTTAACTTATCTTTGTTTTTATTTATTTAAGAAAAATCTTTTTTAATACCATTTATTAGCTTCTTCACGTTATACCAAAACTTCTATAAGGCAACTTATGTAATTTTCTAAATCTATGGGGCAATAAACTTAACGTTACTGCTTTCATTCGTCTAGCCTAATTGCTCATTTTGCTAATTTTGGCATAAATCACTATTTCAACTTAATCCGCAAAAAAGTTAATGTACTTTACTTTTTAATAATTTCTTATTCGCGTGGAATGCCCCATTTGTTGCAATTACCCTTTCATCAATATCTGTTCTCCTATCTCCACTTGCAACCGTAATTCCCTTTAATTTATCTACCTCCTCGATTCATAGTCGTCAATCTTTATTATTCTAGGTTTACCCTCTCTTCGGTATATCACTAATTTTGTTTTATTCTGATTTATTTTTAGTCCTAACTCTTCGCTCTCCTCTGTCAGTTCTACTAACATTTCTTCCATTATCTTTTTTTCTTTGTTATCATTACTGTATCATTAGCATATGCAATTATTTGGTGTCTACCTGTCCATATATTTCCTTTTTGTATTCCTCTCAATATGCATTCAAACGCCAAATTAAACAATGTTGCCTTACTCCCTTGTTAATTGCAAATTCTTCGGTTACTCCCTTTTGTGTCAGCATACTTGCTCTTGATTGATTCATTGTAATACATATACCGTGTGTCCCAATTTCGATGCTCACCATTGGTATCTCGGTTATTAGAATACATAGAGCAATGGTTAAATGGGGAATATTTTGCAGAATTGAATCCTCGCAACTAATCTTGTTTCAAATTTGACTCAACTTTTTTCATTTTTAAAAATTTTGAAAAATCAAATTGGTATTTGTCGATTTCGTTATTCCTCAATAACTGAATAACGCTTAATCTGACCTGTTTTAAAGTTTTACATTGTTGAGACACTTTTTTAAGACCAAACTTAACAGAAATCCTTGATTGTCGTTTGTTTTTAAGTTATTCGCGCTAATTTTTGTTTTTTACATGGTGACCATATTGGATTTTGGATTTCTTATATAACGCTTAAAAAGTGCTTTTCAACGATGTGTAACATGCCTGAAATATTTTTAGTTAACAGCAACTTTAAAAGAGGTCAGATTAAGCGTTATTCAGTTATTGAGGAATAACGAAATCGACAAATACCAATTCGATTTTTCAAAATTTTTGAAAATGGAAAAAGTTGAGTCAAATTTGAAACAAGATTAGTTGCGAGGATTGAATTCTGCAAAATATTTCTCATTTAACCATTGCTCTATGTATTCTAATAACCGAGATACCAATGGTGAGCATCGAAATTGGGACACACGGTATATATCAATCTTCTTAGTTTTGCTTGTGACTCTAGATGCTTTAATGCTATCATAAGTTTATCTCTTTTAATCGAGTCGAAAGCGTGCTCAAAATCTATAAGTAGCATTTCTATGTCCATTTGTTGTTCGTTGGCTTTTTCCATTATTTGCTTTATAATATGTTATGTATGGCATCTATTGTCGATTTTCCCTTAGTCAATCCACATTGGCACTTTCCCATTATATATCTTGCTCTATTTGCCAATTGTCTTTGGATTAGAAACCACAATAAAATTTATATTACGCTCAGGCGTACTTCTAACGCTTTCCTTTTTTTTACTGATGTCTGGATAACCTGGCATTTAATGTGTCTTCAAAAGTTGTGAGATCTCGTTGGCGATCTAGTCCTGTACAATAGCCTGGTACTTCATCAACTTGATACTAGTAATTGCTCTAATGTTTAAAGGCAGATTGTTTACACAACAGTCGCCAATATGTTCAAATATACTTCTACACTCAAACTTCTTTTATATATAAAGTACGAAAACCAAATGTCAATATTGAATGTCAATAGGCCAAGCAAATTGTAACTGAATTTGTGTTAGAGGGTGGTTAGAGGTTTCTGAGTTGGCTGGCATACGGATTCGTCATCAATCAGGTGTGGTTGTTAAAGGTTTTGTGCCAACGTGAATTTGTAAGAGTGTATTGGATGCTGTTTCAGGCTGAGAATTATTTCGAAAGTGATGACAATCGAAGGTATTTATTCCGGATAAGTTACTTATCCTTTGTTGTGTTTAATTCCTTCCACCTTTATTCAATTTTACGTGATATCACCGATATAACTTTAATTAAACTGCATTTTGTTAATACGAGAATAAGTAGTTGGGACGGATAAGCGCAGCAGCAATGTTCGGTTGCATTGCTGCCGCGCTTAGCCGTCCTGACTACTTTTTTTCCGACCTATACCTATATACAATGAATAACCAGCCAAGCCAATTTTTCAGTCTTGCCAAATATTTGTTACCAACATTTATAGTCACATGGTAATTGATGTGGAGGACATGTTTTTCCAACATGAACGACGCGATCTGCCGCATAGCATGTGAAACAATGATATTTCTGCAGGCTAAGTTTCCAGGCCGTGTCATTTCTCTATCTGGCGACTAACTTTGGTCACCAAGATCGTGCGATCTAACACCGATGGACTTTTTTCGTTGGGATAATGTGAAGGAAAAAGTTTATGCGAATAAGCCTGAAACAATGGATCATCTTAAAGAGGAAATACGGCGCGTTATTGGCGAAACACAGCCACATTTATGCAAAAACGGTATTCACAGTTTTAACAAAAGGATAATCCTGTGCCAGAGGTTTCGTGGTGGCCATTTGCCCGATGCTGTATTTCACGTTCAATCGGAACTATTTTTCTTTATATTGAAACACAAATGTTTGCTTAACTTAAAAACTAAATGTGTTCTTCTTTACAATTAATTTAGGCGCTTCTATTGGGACAATCTTTATATTGTCAAATATTGACTGACGTTATAATTATTAATATATAAAAGTTTTCAATTTGATACGAGAACAATTACCTTTACAACGATGTACAAATTACATATATCTAACAGGCATAACGCCAACTACGCTGTACTTTATTTATACGACAAGTACAGTTAACTCCGTAAAGTATCTGTTTAAGAGGACAGAAACGGAATCACCTTAAACGGATGATGGGCAGGAACGACTGCATGTACATTATATACATATTTTATGCCGACTAAAGAATTCCTCTACAGCTTTTACGAGATTGGGATACGCAGCAAAATTATAATGACAATATTAAAATACTACCGATCATTATGATTGATGAGTGAATGGTAAAAGAAGGTAAAATTAATTTCTTACTCAACGCTTTATTGTGTGTTAGATTACAAATAAAACTGATTTATTATTAGAGCTGGGGGATTACTGCGGTATGCCAGGATAGGATTCAGGTAAACGCACGAATATTATGACCTTGTTTCGATCGGAGATGCATGCGTGATTTTATTGCTTTACATGCATTCGCTATTTATATCACTTAGGTATGTCAGTTATGTGTACTGTATATAAATAACACATTTACCTTATTTACGAGTATTATTGCATAGCGCCAAGTGGATAAGACTGGTAGTAAGTTTGTAGCATTAGATACGTTTCCATATTTGTAGCGCTGAGCGATGTACGCCGTGATGAATAAATGTTTTTATATTTTGGGAAAGACCGCTCGACATCTACGGATGTAACACACGCACAATTAAAATAATCTTTATAGATAGAAACCGAATCTACACTTGCACCACTACTAATTTGTTTTAATCTGGTAAAATCAAAATCATTGTTTATCACACTTTCGAACTTTTGTATTACATTCACATTTTTGTTGTCATTTACTGCTCACAGCTGTGCGTGTACATCGTCCAGTATTTGCAGTGACTCCGCTAACGATAATGCAGTATTGCGTGGTTGGGCACGTCCGCCATACTAATTAAATAGAGCTCAACGCAACACACGATCACATTGCCGGTTCACGACTAACTAAAGTGTTTCGCTGCATCGTGTTTATACGCAGGTGCATATGCACTACATACGGTCCTGCCGTACCGCAAACATCCTCAGCTCTATTTATTATCTTATAAAAGTTATTTAGCTAGTATTTCAATATTTTGCCGAAGAGAATGAGAGAATTTCGTTTATTTCTCGAATATATGACAATAATTACTTGTAAATATGTATGCTTAGTGTATTTATAATAGTTTATATAATATTTTCTCGTATAGTACTTTACTAGAATTATTCAATTATTTCAAAGTCAATGACATGTGTATGATCAACTATACAAATGGCATATTAATCTAACTGTATATTTATCTGGATAAGTTATAATATTACCATAAGTAATTTATAATTTGAAACGCAAAGCAGTCCAAACAGCATAATTATGTATTATTTTCTTGAGATTGTATTTCTACCGGTCCTGCAAAGACAATTAATTCAAATAAAATCACTACCTGCACGATGATTTATATAATATCTATCGGCCACTTCGGCTACTGTATACTAATTTGTTTTCAAAACAGGTTTCGTCGGATCGAGAATTCAAAAATTACACGTTCAATCTGAACAGAAAATACCGAATTAGATTGGAAGACAATGTAGATAGGCGGACGGCTTCTCCTTTTACAGCTTCTTCATACAATTGTGTACATCTACAAACATACAATCTAAAAAAGCTTGTTTGTGCTTTCTATTGATGTTTCGCTTTTACGGTCACGTTAATTTGGAATAAACGAGGTGGTTT
Organism: Popillia japonica; assembly: GCA_004785975.1. Lineage (NCBI taxonomy): Eukaryota > Metazoa > Arthropoda > Insecta > Coleoptera > Scarabaeidae > Popillia > Popillia japonica. Next base: position 28,283 of record ML219623.1, on the reverse strand, counting down.
ACTGTTATACTATGATGGAGTAGGGTTTATTATTTGATCTTTAGGCTACGTAGTGCCCACTGCAATTTTAGTCCCGTTGTGAAAACGTATGATATTAACTTATAGCATAGATTAACTTTTCTCACTATTCGTTTGACATTTGCAGTTATTTTTAATATAAAATTTAAAACCAAAAAGGAAAAATTGTATAAGAAGAGTAAACAATATCTGACACACTTTTCACTATCTAAATGTAGAAAGCCTAATAAAATTGATGCGTTCACCATAAATAGGTATCTCTTTCGACGGGTATATTTCCGCAACAATGGAAATCCGCTTTTGTAGTACCCTTGCTTAAGTCGGGCGATCGGACAAATGTTTGCAATTATCGACCAATATGCGCCCTCCCCACCTTGGGCAAAGTGTTAGAGTCAATTGTTGCCGATGAAGTGATATCCACCTTTACGCCCTATCTAATTCAAGAGCAGCATGGCTTTATTCGTGGCAGGAGCACCGAAACCAATCTTTTAATTTACCACCACTTTATCTCTGCATCTTTGGAAAGCGGTTCACAAGTTGACTCAATTTACACCGACTTCAGCAAAGCGTTTGATCGAGTGGATCATCAATTGTTACTGTGGAAACTTAGTGCCTATGGAATTATGGGAACACTTTTGTCTTGGTTCCAGTCTTACCTGTCTGACTGCATTCAAACAGTACGTATAGGTACTACGACATCAAAGTCTATTCGAGTAAGCTCCGATGTAACACAGGGCAGCCATTTGGGCCCCATTTTGTTTCTTTTGTTTATAAACGACATCAAATATCGCATAAACTTTTCTAAGTTTCTACTATTCGCGGATGATCTCAAACTATTTCTCTCTGTCTCATCTTCTTCTGATTGTATCAAACTACAAGCAGATGTTAATAACATTTCGGCTTGGTGTAAGGATAATAATATGATGTTGAATATCGATAAATGTAAAACAATTTCTTTTGCCAAAAGGAGAAAGTATAGCATCCGTTATGAGTATTCAATCGGTGATGTTGTACTTCTACGTGTTGATCATATTAAGGATTTGGGTATACTTTTCGACGTTTCCTTAAATTTCAATCTACACATTGACGATGTTACATGTAGAGCAATAAAGTTATGTAGTTTTATCAAACGACAAACTCGAGACTTTACAAACATTATTGGACTTATTACTCTCTTCCAAAGTTTGGTGCGTCCCATTCTGGAGTACTGTTGTATATTGTGGAGCCCATATACGGCTTTCCACTCTGATAAAATCGAGAGAGTGCAGAGGAAGTTTGTCAACTACATCTTGTTTAAGCTTAATATTTGTAAAGATTCGTATTCGTATTCTGAACGTTTAAATTTGGTGCATTTTCAATCTCTGTTTGCTCGTCGTAAGATTGCTTTGCTCAAATTTGGTTACAAATGTTTACGCAACATAATTCAATGTCCTGAACTACTCTCCGAGTTCTACTTTCGAGTCCCTGCAGTGCTAACTCGTAACGACAATCTCTTTGCTTCGCCTTTTCATAGAACCTCCTACGGTCTTAACTGCCCATTAAATTTGGCCGTACGAGAACTAAATAGTCTTCCGAATGACATAGACATTTTGACAATGTCATATACGCAATTTACTAGCCAGCTCATGTTGTTGCATCTTACGTAAATTGGATTTTAGATTTAGTTTTGAGTTTTCTTTATTCGCATTATATATGTATATCATTTTAATTTAATTTGTTATGCCTACATATTAATATTATCTGTACGGTGTGTGTTATAAGTTTGTATATTTTTGCGACCTTTTTGGGAGTTTTCCCGTTGGTCAAATTAAATAAATAAATTAATGCAACTTAGAGATCAAACCAGGCTCGGTGGTTGAATGGTTAGCATGTCCGCTTTTCAACCCAAGGGTCGGAGGTTCACGCCCTAGCTGAGTCTGGTAATTTTTAAATCGAATAAAAATAAGAAACATGCCTTCTTCTAGGATAAGGAAGTAAAACCGTAGGTCCTGTGTCAATGCGATGTTTGGCACATAAAAAATCACTGCTGGAGGTTGGAATACCTTCAGTCAGGCAAAATTTTAGTTGATAACTATAAGCCTTTTAGGCTGCAGTGTATAGAGACGCATTGAAATGTTCCTAGATCTCCCTCGGGTGAAAAAAAAAAAAACTTAGAGATCAGGCGTTGAAAAAGACTCAGAAGAGTGGTAGTTCACACGGTATGTAGTGTTGACAACTGCTTGTTTGCGGGAATTTCTGAGGCACAGGTAGCCCTTTGCCTTCAGTCTCTGAAGGGTAGGTCGTGTGGACAAGACGGCATAAGTTTAAGAATGATTGGAATCTGTTGCCCATTTATCCTTCCATTCATTACCTATGTACATATATTATGAAGTTTTGCTTACTTAATAATGTCTTTCCTTCCTGTTGGAAGCAAGCACTTGTCACGCCCTTTCCTAAAATAAGTAGACCTACATCGTACAAAGATTTGAGATCAATTAGCATCTTGTGCACTCTTTCTAAGATACTAGAAAGAACAATGGAACACAAGTTACGAATCCATCTGAACAAGTTCTATCTGGATAGATTAGAGAGATCATTTGAAAATTTAAAGATACTTTTTGGGAATAGGGTATGTCTACCAACGAAGTTAAGGAAAATACTCTGCGATTCCTTAGTCTTATCCAAATTCAATTTTTGTGACACAGCCTATGGCCTCTGCCTGACTGCAATTGACGCTGCTGGAATTCACAGGGTGCAGAATGGTGTCTCATGTTTGTTTATGGTATTAGGCGCAGCAATAAAATATCCCGGACCTTTAATGTGGGCTAACTGGCTCAACATGGCTTCATTTATCTATACTGTTCTATCATGTTATTATGAACAAAACTTCTCCGTACTTATACAATCAAATATCATTTAGGGCTGACGTTCATAACCAAAATATAAGATTTAAAGGATCTCTAACTGCGCTGATCTATAGAACCACACTGTACGAGCGTTCGTTTTCATATAATAATGCCAAATCATCCATGGAGGTCCGCTTCTTGAAGGCAGCGTTTAATAGAACAGAAAATGTCTATTACAGCAACGAGGTATAATGGACGAGAATCTTGATACTGTTAATTTTCTGTTATATTTAATTAACAGTTCATTTGTTAGATCTTCGGCATCTGTTGCAATATGAAAAGGTTCTGAATGCTAAAGATTTTGTTGGTTATTTCCCCCCTTATCCACAATAAAATTACTAACCTTTTAGATTGCATAAACATCATATTGTTTACCTAAAATACTACAATTGGAGATATCGTATTTCATGAGATAGCTTGAGATAAACAATAAATATCAGTGCACAATTCCTTTCCCCCTACCCTATCGTAATGGTAATTAAAAGCACGAGAAAGTTATTATTAACCCAATTCAAAATACCCCTAATGTCAGTAGTTTTTGGGGACACTACTTCTAAACAAGGAAGAATTAACATATTTCATCAAGGTTAAGTATCTACGAATAATCCTTAATCGAAGACTAAGCTAACCAATCACTTAGATCTAGAATTCTCAAAAATTCAGAACGATCTTCTGAACATGTCATAGGCTGCTTGGTAAAATCTCAAGGTTGTAATAGAAACCAAGTTGCAGAAGTCTTGTCTGTATGGCAATAACCGGATTGAAGCGTACCTGACCAACTGCCTTAATGGAAGTGCTGTTAGGGCTAACTTTAAGTGTTAGTAAAACAAGTCAAGCAGCACCAAAACCTCTAAGAACATGTATCCTTGGGACTGGCTACTCGCCCTTAAAGCTCCAGCATAAAGAAACACAGCTATGCTGATGTGAGTGCTAGTTAACTGGGGGGTGAAAGGGCAGCGATACTGCCGATGGTTTTGCAGAAAAAGCATGCAGTCCTTATTTATTGGACCAGTGGCATTCTGTGACTTTATCAAAAGTCACATAACAGTTCATTTTCAACTTTGGGGACCGATTAAAAAGTCTCATACTGGTTCAACATTTTCAGCCACACAGCATTTTCGCTGAATCTGCTATTGCTGGACCTCAACCAAAAGATGTTACCATCACACGGCTTTCTTCAGTAGTCATGATTTCAGCAGACCGAAGCAGATGAATACATTATGTGTGACTTGATGGTAGTCCTCCACAGGCGCTACTTATTTAGAAGTTTGGAGATCAACTGCAACTAAAATATTAAATTCTATTTACAGTAGATATCATTGGTCGTGGTGAACGGATGCAGTCAAATGCCTGAGTAGCCCACAATTTATCTAATTTAATCTAAAAAGGACGTCTTTGCAGTGTTGCTAAGCTAAAATTTGAAAACAAATCACTCAATCGGTAGACATACGGATTCGAGGCGGATGAAGGTGGCCGTTGGCGTTCTTGGTCCAAATGAGAAACCGGCAGCTAGAATGCTAAAAAGTGTTATTTTCATACTTTAGCTTTTAGCCTAAACCAGTCTTTCCTTTTCACAAAAAAAAAACGAAATTACTTTCCGAGCATTTCATTTTACAATCAAAAAAAATGTTCTTTTCCACCGTTTCGACTTAAGAATTCTTCGAGGCAAAAATAAATCCAATACTTTCGGTTTAAAAAGGATAAAAAGCGTGCAAAAAGGCGAATTTGCACTATGCGGCAAGAAACGTACATACTTAACATCGACTCGAAAAGGAATCCGCAAAATAATTCGTCAGAGATAAGACGACCTCTTTTCATCAGCTTCTCCTATATTTGAACATTCACCTGTGAAAATGTTAGGTACTAAATTAAACAGAACTGCGAGAAGAATGATCGTTTGCATTCACAGAAGCGAGATGAGAAAATGAGAAAAAAAAGTTTAAATAGACGGTGTGCAGTAATAATATCTACTATCCCTGGTCTGAAAATTAATACAAGTTTTAATACTGCGGTATACGCGTTTCTTTTTTGTGTTTTTTGAAGGTATGTATTTTGAACGGTGTATACTTTCTCGGGTTCATTGTGTTCGTATGCTATTGTTTCGAATGTTTAATTAACTTCTGAACAAAGAGTAATTTGAATTACATTCAGTTTCTAAATGCTTATTTGAGATGTGCTTAAATAGCATTTTACATGCAGTGTATGTTGTAATGCAAGTGAACTTGTATTTTATGCTTGCTATAATTTAATAATAATTATATCGTACTCTACATCTATCAGTCAGCATTCTTTTTATTTGACTAGAAAATCGTTTTTGAAAAATGACGTAACTCTAGGAACGTTAGTAGCAAAAACCATTGCTGTACCCGTTGCTAGGCCCACACGATCAAAAGGACTATTCAGCTGACTGCTACATTTCTTGTATCAAGATCTTTGAATTTTTCATCAAAAATAAAATAAATAAAAATAAGTATAAAAAACAAAATCTTATTGTATCTCGCCTTCTGAAACTCGGCCAGGCTAACTAGTAGCATTGATTTTCATACACTGGCCAAGACAATTTTAATTACCTAGGGGATAAATTAAATAAATTGAATGTACCTATGGCAATTTCAGTTTATCAACAACTCAAGCATTTGGAGCATCTGAAAGTGTAAAATGGTATAGAAGGAATCTGCATATAGTGTGAATAAGTTTGGTGATTGCACGTTTGACGTATGTACATATATAAGATCGACGATGCTAACGTATGGATCAAAATTTTTGAGAAAAAGATGAAATGAAAAAATCTATTTGCAGTAAAAATTTTAGTCAGTGGTCTTCAATGGCGCGCAATTTTGGTAAAATTCTTCCCATCATTCTCTGAAGAACGTGACGTTTAGATGCACTCGAATCTTCTGGAACATTCTGACCAAAAGCTGTGCTTCATTTTGGGCTTCTCAACCCTAGTCATAAACTTTCCTACTCACAAGGGAAGATTGCGAACTCGGAAATTCAAAAAAAATGAAACTTTGGGGTTATATAGAGCACATATAGGTATGCTACATGCATTTTTTTGTGCTGACATTCACTTTTTAGGGGTAAAAAACCCCCATTAAAAATTAGTGGCTTCTCAGTTTTTTTCATATAACTTCCGTAAAACAAGAGATAGAAGGTAGGTAATATGCAATAGTTACAGGACATACAAGGCCTTTCAAAATGCGTGACTACCATATATACAGAGTGTTCCGTTAAGCCATGCGCTTATACTGCAGGGATGCGTCTGGACTCCGTTGGGGAGATTGTTTTTCTTATGTACATAATGCATGTTTAGTTAGCCACAAACCAGCTAGTTTAATGCAAGCTTTCACGAACACAGTAACGATATTCAAAACGTTAAATGCTTTGATATATGTTATGCAACAAGAACGACAATTGCTAATGGAGGAGGTTGTAGATAGTTAATGTATTCTGCATATTTCTATTGTCAGATCATCAATATCCAGTGTAACAAATTGATTTGCTAAATGGCGTTGAGTCCCGTTATGTTTATCGACGTTAATTATAAAATGGTTTCACCTAATACCAAAACCCAGATGATCTATTTAGGTATGCAGCCCATTTATGTATAATATTTTAAAATAAAAATGTTGAAATGGTTTCCGGTGTTACCTAAACAAATATTTATTCTGCGTACACTACTTTGGAACTTTCTGGTTAGACAGCTTAGGGTATTTATTTGTTTTACCAACATATTAGTTAGGTTATCTTATCTCAGAGATCACGTGGGTTTTGATTCTAAATGAAAACTTTGTACATATGTACATACGTCGACATGCAAGAAACATAAAGTTATATAAAAGTAATTGCGAAAATGAATAACTGCTTTGATAATTTAGTCGTAGTTTCAAATGATACATCATGAAGTTTGCGTCGTCAAAATATAAAATTAGATAAAAATATGTACGTCAAAGCTAGTTAATATCTAGAGTGCTCCTAAGCCATGAAATTGTAGACACTGTTCATGTTGATGAACTTTTTAAGAAGTATCTTTTATATATGTATGTACCTATACTAGTTTGTGCCCCACGTTGGTGAGTCACAACTATTTAGATTGCTTTCCACGTATGAAAAACAACGAAATAAAAAAATAGTTCTCAGAGATAATTTTGGGTCCGGTGAGCTCTCTCTCTCAGGGGACTTTTATCATGAAATAAATTAACAAACATACAAACAAAATCACCTCTCTCAATAAGACAAACAGTACAATTATAAACAATTTTATTATAATTTACACAGAAAACAATAATAAAAAACTATTTAATTTTTGATATTCAGCAATACTAATTGAGTTCAATTAAACCTGTTATTAACAAAAATGTATACTTAATTCTAACAAATAAATTATTTAAAATTGACAATTCTTATTACTAACGACCTCTATCGTAGTATTAACCAATTTTAAAATTAAAAAAAAAAACCTAATTTATCGCCGTGTCTTATTGGTTTGAATAATTTAATTCAAGGTCAACTTAAAAAAGTTCGGGTTCGGCGTTTTTTTGGATATTTTATAATAATAGTACTATTACTTACGAAGTCATTTAATTAAAATCTCTCGAATCGACGTTTAAAATTGGTATTTAGTAAAAAATAAATGTCGGAATGGATCAAAAGATTCAACAAGTAACGAATAGGAAAATTCTAACCTTACTTTCGAAAATCAACCTCTATCAGGAATTACAGCCTTGGAAAATAGGAATAACAGGATACAATGTGTAGATTGGCCAGTTCTAGATGTTGGAAAATAAAGTAATCATTAATAAATCAATTCAACATAAACATAATTTCAAATACAACTCATATGAAAATTGTTGGCGTCCTTTTTATAAGAAAAAATCACAACCAGTTATCTCGTTGACGACCAAAAACATACTAACCATAGATAAATACTAACCCAGTTATTCAATTTTTTATCAAAAATGATATCGAATCGAAGATTTCCATTGGCGAAAATGGAAAACAATTTTGATACTGACATCTTGAAGAAAAATAAAAAACCAAGTTTCCTTAATTTAATTATTTTCTTCGGTAAGCTTCCACTAATGATTTTTTTTTAACATTATTAATTATATGATTTGAGATACCTATTTTAACATAATATTTTGCATTAATTAAAACATTTGGCCGATACAAAAATTTATCTCGATAACATTACACTGGTGAGTCCTTGTTTACTTAATTTCTATCGGAATGCCTAAATTATTGTTTAAATTTTACAAAAATAAATTAGATTTAATTTCTTAATAATTAATGAATTTCTATGCTCTCTCTTCTATGCTCCTGTCTGATGCTCGGTCTCTTCCTACAATCTGACTGTCCTTGTCACATTGCACCGAACAAAAGCTAGGTCTCCCCGAAGTTTTCCAGCTGGTTTAAAATACTTAATTTCTAAGTAACCCCTCGTACAAGTAGGTACTATTTTCATATAAAAAAATAAAATAGTGCTTAAATTCTCTATACAGTACCTACAGATAGGTCACAAATAAGTATACTATACAGTGCGAGCAACAAACATGAAAGCATGGTGGTTCTATACTTGTCTCTAATTTTATCAAAATGAGATGAGACTTTTACTCATAATGCGTTTGAATTTGGTATCAACAACTAGTGTATTACTCATTAGTCATTTTGTCTATTTATATGACAATGAGAGGTTATGTTGATTATTCCTGTCCCTATGATATAGTTTCTTTCACCATATTCAGTGACCTTGGCAAGCTTCAATCTCTGTTGCCCGCATGTAAATCATATGTGGGTCATCGTTAGTTGATCTATTGGTCTATATTATAAATCGCTATTTAACTGAAGATAAGTCTAGTATATAGAAACTATAACCAATATCATTACCTCTCATTTTTTCGAAGATAGTTGGGAAAATCAGAAATATTCGCACAGTTAAGATTATTTCCGTAAAATCTGTGTTTAGAAGTGGCAGGATGCTCTACGCGGAAAGAATGTGGTGGTTTAAATATTCTTGCAATTATCTTATGTTTTTCATGTAGTTTCGCGATTATTGGCAAACCTGTATTCCATTGATGTTAGCGATATTGCATATGTTCTGTAAAATAGAAAAAGGAAGGCATGTATCACAAGATACAAATGCTGCCTAGCCTTCAACAAGGCTCGGTACTGGCTCCAGCAGTGTTCAACATCTCTGCCGCAGACTTTGGGGAGTACCGAGATCGCAGCTCATCTCGTTCAGGCGCAGCTGGATAAAATGGAAGGATTCTTCGGCTTATGCTGTCCAACGATCAATCTGAGAAAAATAATACGATTTCGATCTTTAAAAGACGATAACCTCGATTACCTGGGGAATTAGTCTCGGCATTAAGCTGACTTTTCTCAAGCATCTACATAGGTAGAGCGGGTAACAGTGTCATGGACCGAATGTGCCAGCTTTATTCCATTCTAGATAACCACAAACTCAATCACAAAATGCGTCAGGTCCAAACAACCTCCTAGTGCGTCCAGTCCTAATTACGTCTTGGGATTAGTAGTATTTCGACTTCCTAGACGAACGAGATGTCCAAAACCTGAACGAGTTCTTCAAGAAGCTCAACCGAGGAGTTTTCGATAAAGATGTAGTCAGTTGCAACCTCGGCTATGAGAAACACAATTGTCAATAGGAAAACTCAAAGTTGCCCAGAAGGACATCCCAAGAGGAAGTGAAGCGATGCAGTTAGACACCCACTAGAGGAGGTTGAGTACTTACGATGGAATATATCACAAGAGAGACAAATTCTATAAGAGGATTGGAAGGAATATACAAGGCTCAACTTTTGCATCTGCACTGTTCCTAATTTGCGACTAATTTCTTCTTCGGCGCAATTTCAGTATGCTGATGGCGCAAGTTGCATCACAACTGGAATGTCGTGTGTTGCAAGTTTTAAACGCAGCATTTAGTAAGAAAGTAAGTAAAGCATAACGCAAAGAAATAATCCAAGTCATTTGTTTATAGCTAGTCTTATATTTGCGACTACCAAGCTGTTAATCTTTTAATCTAACAGTGATGAGTTCTTCAGCTATTTCATAAAGGACAACCTCTTTAGTAACTGTACCATATCCCTAGTTGTTTAATTGTTATTCAAACTAAAAAAAATAAGAATGTTTACTTAAATTTGCATCTGATTACTTTCCATTGATGTAATTCTGCATCGTCTAACAGCATTTTCACAAAATCGTTGGCATTCTCGCTTCGTTCTCCCGCAAACCCGTCCTTGTAATTGCTGTAATACCGATGTGACTTTACTGTGCATTAACTAAATAATTACAATGCAGCAGCTGCTGAATGGTGAAAATGTCTAATTTACGAAAACCTGCTCTGCATTCCTCGTCTACTTCAATTACGGAACCTAATGACGTGTTGGATCGAGTAAACCGCTGAAAGTATAAAACGTAAAAACAAATAAAAACGAGGTGCGAATTCGAGAGGATTTCATAATGAAGGGTTGAGTACATATAGGATGGCATTCGTTCTATAATTTGTTTATCAGTTTCTGTATGCCTACGCACTCTAGATATTTAAAAATCCGGCCAATACCCAATTAGCCCCAAGTTTAATTAATTTTTTTTATGTTAGAATCGTATTTTGATACGTATATGTTTGAAACAAAAGCACGCCGAATTGCTTTTTCGCGAATTTCTTTTTTTTTTATATGACAGAGTAGAAATATATGTAGGTCAACTTCAAATATTCAGCACAAAAGAAAAAACGTATTAACTTTAACGAAAGAAATTTTCGTTTACCTTCGTGAAAAGAACTATTTGCAGAGTTCGCTTCCTTCGCATTTTTTCACGCACCTTCCTGTCCACTTGCATGCTGATGACGTAATGCGAGACGAGGGCCGACTGAATGAGATAGAACAGCGTGAAAATTGTTAGAATAGACGAGGGTACCAGAAGGCCGTAGATAAAGGCGTTGTCGTCCAAAAACCTGCAAAAAGTTAACAGAAAAAGAGCGTTAAGAGCGATATACAGAGATGTTACGGAAATTACAGGGAAACACAATAACGCAAATGGTTTTAAAATGAGCGCTGCTGATCTATATCTATACTCTGTTTTTTAATAAGGGGAGTGAATTGAATACTGCCCGCCAAAATATAGGCTTACGACTGGTTTGTTACCGGCCATGTTTACACTGCCAAAATTTAGTATTTTAGCGACGCCATATTGTAGACTTTTTATGTTAATATGTACCTATATTTAATGTACTACAAATACATATAGTGCAAATAATAAAATACATATTAAAATTATTGTGCACTTATTTTTTTATAAATGTGTTGTATATTTAAATTACATTAAATATGGAAATGTAAATAAGTACTTGATTTCATTGTAATTCATCATTTAAATTTACCGCCAAATTAGCTGTCAGGCTAATTTGTCTAATGTCATGCGGATTCTACAAAACAGAATATACAACAATTTAAATAAAAGCCTTTATGTTAAATTTTGCTGGGAATCCAGTGCTACAAATAACCACCCATTGGAACGAAAATTTTGCTACAACGTCCGCAAATGTCAAATTCCATCAACGTAGCGAACCTAAAACGTGCCATTGAATGCAGGGGAAATCCACATATATTTGATCTTTCGTTCTTATTCCAACGTAATATATACATTCATACACGGACTTTGTAGTTTACACGTGTATCTGTATGTATGTAGGTAGAATATATTGAATTCTAAATCCTTTCCGAGTATATCGAATACATTCCGATTCTACTCGCACACATGTATGCGTCCGCCGCTATCTTGACGTGGCATTATCTTACTTTCGCTTCTTCCTTTGAATGGAGCTATATATGTTCGTTGTACAGAAGTTTCAAGTGGGCTTCCATTCTGTACACATTTATGTATAGAAGAAAAAGGTGAATATGATAGCTAGGTACGTTATTCATGTTATGAAATGAAAATTTATTCGACGAAATGTTTCACTGAAGATATACATGTAAAGAAATTTGTGAATATATACGAAGGAGCTATGAAATCTAAAACAATTTTAAAATAATATTTTCTACTGTATCATGACATGTCTCTATTTAGTATATTCTCCACATTTTTTTTTCAAAATTGTTTGATCTATACCTACTTAACTAAGTATTACAAAAACATAAATGACAAAGAAAAAACTATCTATACACTGCAACTTTTATGCTACGATAAATATAACAAACGAAAAACTAACACCAAAACAAATAATTTAATTAACAAAAACTTCAACTAATAATGATAAATAATTCGTTCTGCTGCAACAAAAATGGGATCTTGCACTGTGCATAAATCATAATTGTGGTGGTATCGCCAATGGTATTTCATCCAAATACTCCGGTAATGTATCCCAGAGGAACTTTAAATACAAGTCCGCATTCAATCGTTTTCGGAGCACACAAGTTGCCGGCATAGAACCGGCCGATATAGAACTTCCACAATCATCGCAGTTGCGGGATGATTTGGGAAACGTTCTGCGTACAAAGTTATTGCTGTGGTAAAGATTATTTGGCTCTGTTCCTCCATAAATTAAAATCATGTGTTGATTATTTGGCATTTGTATACGTTGTCATAGCAAACAGATGCACCCGCTGCAAACGTCAAGTGGATGGCTAGACAAAATGTAAACCGCAGCGGTCAGTGTATACTGATAGTTGCTGATTCTCATACAGTTATGTATGTATGTTATATAGGGTAGGGCCGCACTCAGCATATAGACCAACAACATTTTATATTTAGGAGTGACTCGTAGGTATATTTGACCTCCTTTTTTTTATTATGCGCCATTTAAGACTAATCCTGTATGTAGACCTTTATACTGTTTGATGATTTTATGTATGTGTATGGTACTAAAGTTTGGATTAATTGGCGCCTAGAGGATCATGCTACGGTCTCGTATAGAGCACCGTTTCAATACCGAACATTATGCTAGGCATCCTCCAAATTTAATACTAGCCATGATGTACAAAGAACGATACAATAGTACAGATAAAACGTAGTGACGTGGCGAAAGCAGAGAATGCGCAGTGGTTTAAAGGTGACCTCAAATTTAAATAGCGGCAGTGGCGTGCATTGTCATAAGTAAATAAATTCTAGTAGATGGTCCTCCAAATAATATGAGGAGTATCGTGAGATCTTGTTTTATTTGTGTTTGTCTATTTAAAATACTACTGTTAAATGCATAATAATAGGGAATCGTCTAAAGTCTAAAGAAACAAAGTTAATACTTCTAATATGCAAATGGTATTATAATGACTGCTATCTAATAGCTATAATCATAAATTCTTCTAAATTTTAATAGTATCTCATGAACGAAATTAAGCGGACGAATATTGTTCGGCATATATTTTGGTAGGGGCTGTAATATTATTACGTACTTTTAATATAACTTCGGAAACATTTAAAATGACTTGTACATTAGCTAAAAACAAAGTTTAACCAAGCTCGTGAAATTATTCTAAACGTTTTCAACTATTTTTGCGAAGTTGAAATAGAGGAGACTTCTGTAGAAGTTGAAGGATTAGTAAGCAAGGCATATCACTGAGGACTATTGACCGAATTATCGAGCAAGAAACTGGTCAACCGGAGGATATTCACAAGCCCTATTACCCAGGGTGATCCAAATCCGATTGAAATAATTTGAAATGAAAAAGTCTATAGTAAATGTGTGGCCTTGTTATAAATAGAATATTTGTGAAAAAATTATATGTGCAATTGATAGAGCAGCAAAACTGCTGCGTAAACAAATGCATTCATAGAGTACTATAAGCATTTATTTGCATTTTATTTACATATCATTGAAGTTGAAAATTATTAAAGGAAAAATTATTTTAATATATACTGTTTATTTTTCCGACACTATTCATTTGACACCCTGTATATCCCAGGATATTACACTAATCCGCAGTATTAATAATCTAAAACATAATATTATAATAAACTGGGTAGAGTACGCAAAAGTGCTAATTTGTAATGGAATACAAAATCAGTAGCAGCTGCAAAATATGAGAATTTGGTATGCAGATGACGGATGAAAATGCATTGATTGAAATTTAGTTACTTCCATAAAAAATGAGCGTTTGACTAGCAGTTTTAAGGAAACGAATTATTGGGTGTATATTTTGTAACCAAATAGTAACAATGGACATTGATTTCTGTTGGATTTCAAAACTAACATTACCCATTTTTTGTTATCATTTGTAAAATTGCGCCTTCTGATCAGGTGCTTTTTAAAAATCGAAAAAACAAGTTACATGCCCTTCATTTTGATGCCAACATAAATTTATTCGTCTTCTTATATTATCGAACACATTTTGCAGCATTTCTTCTGTAATATTTTGCGCTTCTTTCATGTGTGATTGCAGCTTGTTGCTCATATAAAGTGTAAAGTATAATGTTATAACTTCTATTTTTCAGATAAGCAAACAGGAAGAAATCTAGAGGAGTCAAATCTGGTGAATATGCTGGCTAGCGATTGGAACTTATTAATCTATCTTCACAAAATTATTTTATGGTAAGGCTCCATCTTGTTGGAAATATCCAGCAATTAGTTTTTCATCGTCTAAGCAACATTTAAATGCATCATCTATCTTGTTGTAATATGAACGAAATTGTCTTGAAAGATACAGTTTGTACAATAATTACAAGTAAGAAATTAAAGAAATAAATGTAAAATGTGATAGAAGTACCAACAAAAAATGTAGGCTCAATCATGACAGACAAACAAAATCTTACAGCAGTAGACGGGGTTAATTTCAAACTGTCCAACCTATAAAAATAAAACTGAGCTGTTTTTTTTTTTAGAATTTTCTGTGTTGTCAGCCCTGTGCACTTCGAATTTGACACTTTGTATTTATTTAACAACTAAATAACTGATTATTACGCATATCACATGAGATCCAAACTGTCAAAATTATGTGTTTGCGAATAACTTCAGACTTAAGTTCCGCATTTAATGAAAAATTTATGAAACAGTTAGGAAGATGGTATAACTTTGATTGTAAGTGTCCTCGCAATAAAGTTTTAGACGTGAAAGATTTACCAAACAATTAACATCGTAATCCTACATTATTCCATTAAACCTCAAGTAATTCTTATTTAATAACACCGTAATCCGGCATAAACTGTTCTAAAACGTTTATCCGTACTCTCGTTACGTATGTACATTTACAGCGATTACGAGTAGACCACAACAATGTTGAGCTAGTCAGCAATTTTGCAGCGCTCATCAATCTAAGTGCATATGACAGCAGATTTTCTCGTTTCTCTCTGGAAGCCATTTCTCATCGCGTCAGTTTAAATATGTCATTCTAATAACTCTGCCTTGCTCTGCAATGCCGTAGGGCACTTCGCTTAATTCGATACGGTTAATGGAGGACGAAATGTAGGTCATGCGTGAATATTGAAAACTATTCGAATAATCGGATTCTTATTACATTTGCATTCAATAAGAGACGGATTCTACGCCTACGAGCGTTCTGTTTCATTTCCCTTGGTTTGAATGGAAATCAGCGAGGTTCAAGGTCATAGTTTAACATTAAATTAATATTAAACCAGATCGATATTTTTCGTCGACGAAGAATTAATGAACAGAGTCTAGGAAAACGGTTGGATTCCATTTCCCTTGACATTGCTTCCGCAGTAAAGAAAATTAATACATGATTTATTAATTTTCTAGGTAAAGGGTAACCTTGTCATGTTTTCCATTCATGTCTGGATGTTTTATATCGAGAAGGAGATTGAAGTTAACATAGCGATTAAATACATATTTGGTATGAACCCTTTTAGGTTATTTTTGCGTTAGTTGTTTCTGACTGAATCGATAACAAAAATTATCATAATAAATTTATTATTATATTAATTGCGATTCACGATCATTAGAATAATTTAAAAACAAAAACAAATAAGATAGATAGCTGTTGCGTTCTGGTGAGGTCACGGTTAGTTAACATTATCTAAATACCATTAACAGCCAGAAACTTGCGGAATGTCCACGTTCATATCGTTTTTTCGCAAGTACATGCATTAAGTGGAACAGACTAACAATGATAAGAATGTGCGCTGTTATGGGAAGCGCGGCGTCTGGAGAGGAATCAAGAACTATTTCCGTCTACAGCGGAGCGAGCTTTTTGTGCAGTCCTCTAGAGACATCACGAGTGAAATGTCAGTTACAGCGGCAAATTACGACTGCTATAAATACGTCTTACAGTAATGGTAGTTGTTAAGCGCTCCGAATAGAATTGCTAGACGGTAGTGTAATGTGTAGTTGCTGTGAAGCTGTAACACATGTTAGATTTATAATAATAATAATATAGAACTTTCAGAATTCAAGGTAATAGCATAGGGAAAATGTGAAAAGAGAAATAAGAAGAAAAATTACTAAGAACATACTGGAGTGTCGTTGGTTGCATAGATATAAAGCTAATCTGATTTTTCAAAACGTGTTCGATAGAAAGTAAATTTAAACAATTTCTTATTTCTATGCATTCCTGAATACCCGTATTCAATTTGTACAGCGCGTTTTTTTAATATAAAGCAAAATTAAGAAAGAAAAAAAGAATTTGTCGAAAATAGCTAAAGCGGCTCTGTACAAAAATTACTAAAATAATCTCAATTAGAAGTGAAATCAATAAATGCCGTAAAACATAATAAAATGAAATATCCAGAATAACATCAATTGTCAAGTGGCGTAACCTAGTGATAGCATGTATAAATACTATGAAAAGACAAACGATTTGGCAACATTGTACCATATTCCCAAACGAATACTTTTGACAAGTGTCGATAACTGTCATAGATTTGAAGTGTATAGGATCCAATATCTATTTGAAATGCGAAGTAATGTAATATTTGACACAGTACCGTTTATTTATTTTCTTGAACATGATTGCACTTCTAGAGTATGTGTGTAATCTGCGATAAAAAATCTTATTATAGGTATGTACCATCGAGGGAAAATGTAATGAATCAAGCGGCATGGCCTGCCGCAGGTATTCGTCACATTTGACTAGTCGCACTCGGGGATCAATCTTAATAGGCATTGTGAGAACTTTCCAGGATGAATATTCGCCACCAATTCTAGATGACGCTGTTTCAGGGCTTTTATGTTGTCGTTTTTAAAATTTATGTTGGTAGGATTATTTTAATTTGTTTGTCATTCACGTCGGTGGACTTCTGTTTATGTTTAGATCAGGCCTATTAAGCTTAAATTAAGTACATCTGGGCAAGTGTAGTTCTAGGGGACCCCCGCTGCGAGCGCTAGTAGTTAGGCAAAAGATATAATCAGAGAGCAGAAAAAGCGACGCTATCTAAAACTGCTTTCGTTGGATTAGTGATTATTTGATAGCCAATAGATCGCAACTGTTTGATTTTGAATTTTGAAAGAGAGCTAATCACGAAACGAAGGAAATGAAGCATAAATTACAAAACTGTGACAGTGACAAGTTATTTGGAATAGAATTGCAAAAGCTCCGAGCTAAGAAGTTTATTTATGACACACATTTCCCCCCATATTGTAAACTGCCTCAGTATCAAAGTCTCCTTACAAAAGAAGAAAATAAATGATACAAAATCTGTTTTCTTTTGAAATTTCTCTAGGTATTGGAATTTTCATGGTATTATGACAATAACGGAAGTATAAATACAATTTGGGTCTTTTTTAAGTCAATTATAGTTATATTTTCTTTCTTATTACATACTTATTTTGTTCCAACTATCAAATTCATATTACTATGTTTTTCTTAATTTTGAAGATAGATAATTGCGGTTTATTTTTGAAACACAATTTAAATTACTATGTAACCTGAATACAAATTAGTCGCAAGCGCCATAAATCTATAATGAGGGTTTCCGGGGGTTGACCGTGTCATGATAATAAAATACATATATACAGTACAAAATAAAAATAAAATGCATAAGATATACAATAAGCTCGACGTTTCGCCACTAATGTAAGTGGCTTTTTCAGGAGCAAAGAGGTAAACTGGGTGGGTACCAGAAGGTCACGGTAACTCGACGCGTAAACCACGCTAGAGGCGAAAACCTTCTGGTAGGTGAGGGGTGCCAGAAGGAATATATTGATTCGGTTCATAATACACTAGTAGCGAAGAATGAATGCTTCCATTTTATTTCGAAGCAGTTTGCGCTCGGTGGAAGTCAAAAATGTTAACGGCAGATCGATAGCGTATTCGTCAAGTTATCGCTGAGGCAAATTGGTGATTAGTGACCAAAGGTAAAGATGATGACGAAGGAAACTGGTTTCTCAAAAATGTCATATGATTATGTGCTAGCAAAAGCATCGTGCGTGTACTGTTGGGGACGCCATCAAAAAAGGCCAACAAAACCGAGACAAGGTGCGCTGTTTCACCGACCTAGTGTTTAGGCCCAATGGCTGTCATTGACAATGATAAGTTAACATCTTGCAAAAAACTATACACATATTTGCCGGGAAAATTGATGATAGTAATAAATAAGTCGCTAATAGAACAAGATACTTTTTTTAAAGGAATTTTGGCACTTAAAGGTCGATTGATAAAATGTTCTATAGATTATATTGAAACAAAAACTTGTTGGCATTTTAGTTCTCACGACTTTCTAAATCTATACCAACTTGGTTTAATTAAAATAAACTGACATACTTACCAGCAATTTTGCTGTTTCAAACTGCTCGTATCCAAAATCTTCCCGCCTTTTTCTCTGTACTGAATGACGACGCTGGCGCCTAGAAGTATACCGGGAATTCCCCAGGCGAAAATCGAGTACCTGAAATATACAGGAAGAAGGGAAAATTAAAAATTTATCGAAGGGTTCTGTGTATATAAGTTATAATTGCTACATCGGGGAGATAAAAGGAAGGAGGTGGATCCGGTAGCTGTTGATGATCGCCGACTTCTTGTTTCCATTAGGACGCACAGTTTGCGAGCGGTTTAATTTCAGAGAAGGCATTGGATAGACTTACCAGCACAGTTAATTTGTCGAAATTGCAACCTGCTTCGTTCTCTATACGATATTTTGTGAAGTTCGAATATCGAAATTAGTGTTTGCTTTGATCAAAATGGAACACGGAGGAAATTGTGGCGGTACGTAGTAATGGAATATTGAGTTTGGAAATTAAACTTACGCTTTCTATGTATATGTCGCATTCAAAGACGATTTATATTGTTTTTATTAGTTTTTTTTAATTTTCTTTTTCTATAATACACTAGAAATACTGTTGCTAACTGCAAGGTAGACGATGACCTCATTCCATGGAGTATCATACATATTAATGATACTATTTTAATTTCAAATTTAATTTAGACGCTGTAACGAATTTATGAATTTTAGATTAGTTTCCTGTCGGTGTCAATATTGGTTGTACTAAAGTTTCGACGTGGCATGTCAATATTGGGCTTTTCCAAAGATTTTCTCGCGTTTATAAAGAATCATCTTTATTAATGCTAGAATTATGGTCAAGTATGCAGCTTGGATCAAAATTTAACGCAATTGATTTCTGCTGCTTGGCAAATATTACAGGACAGATTATTTAGATACATATGTGTACCTATATAACGAACTTGTAACACCTAAGATGTTTCGCACCTTAGCTGCAAATTGCTTTTTTACTTCAAAAAACCAAATGAAAACCCTATAAAAAACTACATCGTTGGGTAGTCGAAATTCCAAGTTTTCCACATGTAAAAAACATTTCATAACAAAATTAAAAAGAAAAAACAAGTTGTTGGGTCAATGTGTCGCAAAATGTCAATTTTGTCACGATAAAACAAAAGAAGTACAAATGTCAAACCAAACGAACAAATTACAATAAACTGATACAAGCATTATTGCTATCTGATAATCGTTATGAAAATGTCTGGAATGAAACAAGAAATGGTTGATATGGTGTTTATTCTTAGAAATTGTCGTCGCGAGTGTAAACTTAGAGATATCCTATCAAAAAATCAAAAGAAACCTGTTTATACAGCCTTCATAGACTACGAGAAGGCATTTGACAGTGTCCGACACTCGTGGTTGCTGCGGGTTTTAGAGACGTACCGTGTAGATCCGCGCATAGCACATTTCTTCCGAGAGACCATATCGGAATGGAGAACTACAGTCGTGTTCCAAACACCAACGGAGCAAATAGTATCTAAAGACATTCCTATTCGGAGGGGGAGATATTCCAGGGAGACGCACTGAGCCCACTTTGGTTTTGTTTAAGCTTGCGACCGCTAACAACAGCATTGCGGAACAGAAAGAAAGGGTACACGTTCAGTGGAACAAACACAACCATTAACCATCTACTGTACATGGACGATTTGAAAATCTACGCCACCAATAGACCATACCTTGATGATCTGCTGAAGACATCAAAAACATGTTGATGACATCGGGATAAATTTCGGTTTGGACAAATGCAAGGTCGACGCGATGAAGGAAGGAAGATGTCAGCATAGCGAAAATTACGTCATGAGTGACGAGGAACTCATAAAGGGGATGGAAGAGCAGGACCATTATAAGTATCTTGGATATATGCAGGCTACAACCATCGATCATAAGCTCTGCAAAAGAGTTATAACCGATAAGTATGTAAAAAGAGTCAACCTAGTCCAACTAAAATCTCTACTACATGGCAAAAACAAACTAAAGGCGATAAGAACTTATGCTATGCCTGTGCTAACATATAGTTATGGTATTCTCTCATGGACAGCAACGAAACTGCAGGATCTGGACAGAGCAACAAGAAGGGCCTTCACGAAGCATAGAGCTCACCACCCGAATAGTGCCGTGGAGAGATTTTATCTGCTTAGAGCAGAGGGTGGAAGAGGAGTCCCGAAGGCGGCTGACCAACACGAACGTCAGGTGGCAAGCCTCCGAACCTGTTTCCGTACGAAAAAGGAATCCAGCGCAATACACGAAGCGGTTGCCCGAAACGATGACTTTACCCCCCTCAGATTAAACCGCAAAAACCGCGACCCTGACATGGAGCCGGAGGATGAACCGGTCATTGTGCGGCAATGGAAACAAAAAGCTTTGCATGGCAGATATCCAACCCAACTAGAGGACCCAAAAATCTACCGGAAAGCCACATTTGCCTGGCTAAGGCGTGGAGATCTATACGCTGAAACCGAAGTGTTTGTATTCGCTATACAAGAAGAGATAGCCACCAAAGCGTACAGAAAGCATATATTGCAAGATCCGGAGTTGCCCAATGATAGATGCACAGTATGTGGTAAGAGAGAAGAAACAATAGACCATGTGGTGGGGAGCTGCACAGTTTGGCACCGAAGGAATATACTGAACGTCACCATAACGTCGCAAAAATCATACATCTCAAATTGTATGAGACTTACGGTATAGAAACCGAAGAGATGCCGTATTACAGATACTCACCCCAAAAAGCGATTATAGAAGATCGGTATAAGCTCCTCTGGGATTGGCAGGTTCCGACTGATAACACCATTGCCGCCAATATCCGGGACATTGTCTTCGTATACATTCTGAGAAAGAAGACCTACATAATAGATATCGCAGTGCCCCTGCCTCATAACATTGCAAAGAAACATGAAGAGAAGATCTCCAAATACCTACCCCTGGCAGGCGAGACCAAGAAACCATGGCACGAACAGCGGGTAGAAATTGTACCTATGATAATAGGAGCTACAGGCGAGATCCCGTACAAGCTCTATCAGGAACTCGCGAGTTTGGGACTACCATCGCAAATCCACTTGCAGATGCAGAAGGCGGTGATATTTAGCACCTGCAACATCGTGCGGAGGGTATTGGGTGTAGACAAATAATAGACTGACTCATCTTCATGGACTGGTACTTGTTCCCCAGAACCGTACACAGAACCAAAATAGAGACCAGCTTGCTGTGTTCTACGAAATAATAATACCTTTACAAATGGATTCAAAGTGCATCCAATACAATAGCATCATAAACTCTGAGAAAACATCACACATAGAAATGGATGCAAAAAAGAGCACATTGTTTAAAATAGTCAAAAGAAAACCGTGGAAAATATTGTCAGATTTCCACGTATCTATTAAAATTAAGTGGTGGAGGGTATTTCGATGTTTTTTTAATAAACAGGTGTAGCTCCTAAACGACTGAACGAACGAATTTGGTCTCGTTGGAAAAAGCATATTGTTCCATTATAACGCATCTTACAATTAGCTATGACATGTCTAATTCTTAGTGATGCCGCTAGAGCGAGCTTTTTGATATAATAACAGAAAATTGCAAGATTCTCTGAAAAATTAAATGCAATAATATGACTTTTTTTTATAAAAATGTAATGAAATGATATCTAAATAAGTCTGTGAAAACGGTATCACGATATCTTATTGGTAACTTGAAATATCGAAGAAAGAAAATTTCGTTATCATATCATTTAAAAAAAAACGCTATAGGGAATTTAAATTAACCAAACGTCCTCTTCAGTAAGATATAAGTACTATTGACAGAGGGACACTCGTACAGTTGTTGTTAGGTGTTACGTTCGTATTTCTTGTTGTTAGTGTTTATTCTTTATTATTCGTCAGGTTAAAGTAGTTTTTAATCAAAACAGTTTTTTTGATAACTATTTACCGACTGTGTGTTATCAGTTTCTAAGTATTTTAAGAATTAAATCATTAATAATAGATGTTTGAAATTAATGGACACAATTTTTTAGGAATCAAGACAAGGAATCTTTCAAAAACCTCTTCAGTTATTTAGGAGCCACCCCGGCTTCCAGGTGTATTGGCGAGGGAGAATCAATTGTTAACGCAAAACATGTAATAACTTGTGGTATTTTGGAGAAAACTGATTGTACCATAGAAATATTTGCCCTTTGTTTGCAAACTAGTGCGGTAACTGGAAAACCACATGAAATAAGAATAATTTTTATTATCTTGAGCAATGATCCAGGTATCAAAGCCAGTTTGTTCTTGTAAAGGTGATATGTCTGGACGATGCAAACATGTCGCAGCTGTTTTGATTTTGTGTACAAGGATTTTTTTATTACTGCAATAAATTCAACTTATAATTACAATCTTAATATATGTTAGGGGTGATATGCCAGTAATCTCACACACTGTCATTCCTATCAATTATATCCACCACGATGGATGATTGCTCTATTGTCATATTCTTTGATCTAAGCTGATATTGTTTCATTATCTTTGGACTATCTTCCTTGACACTGCTATATGGTAGATTTTGTGAAGGGACAGCATTTTTCTTCAAACGAGGAAACCTCTTAGTCCTCACTTCTTGGACGGGAACCTGAATGGGAACAATTATTTAAAGTTTTTTCGTGACGACTTGGTTGAGCTTTTTCCAAAACGATGATTACGGGAATATCTTGACGAAAGGTTTTTAGGTTCATGGATTAGTGCTGGTGATCCAGCAAGGTGGCCGCCAAGATTACCTGATCTCACTCCCCCTAACTTCTTCCTATGGGGTAACATAAAGAACGAAGTCTATTGGACGGTACCAAGTACTGCCAAGGATTTGCGAGAGAGAATTTTCGACTTCTCGTGCTATATAACCGGAAGTCGTAATGGCGGTCTCTAGGGACTGTGAGTCAAATTTTCGATTATGCCTCCAACGGAAAAGTCGTCATTTTGAACATTTAGGTTAGGCTGAGTAAACACTTAGTTTACCTATTTTTTTCTTTTATCATGACAGCTGACTTTGAAAAATTGTTTTTCGGTTATCCAACGATTTAATTTTTTTATATGGGTTTCTTTTCAGATTTTAAACGAAAATGAAAATTTGCAAAACCCAATCAAAAATTATCTTCCTGCCATAAATCACTTGAAAAAAATATGTGTAGGTAGAAGAAACCGAACTTGATTTTCACTTGTCAGCTTTGGGTCAAGTTTGGTTGTGTGATGTTACCCACACTTTTCCATCACCATGACAGTTCTAATGAAGCAGCTATTGCAATATAATGACAACAGCCGTGTATTTTTTATTCGTATAAGGCTAAACACCCTTTGATCTAAAAGATATTGACCGATGCTCTCAAGCAAGCATTAATCTGCTAAATCGACCTCCTTGACTGGAGGTTTGTAACCCTCAAATGAAACGAAAACCCTGAACACTACGTTAAAGTTCGGAGCTTGATCTCAATTTAACTGCTCGCAACAGCTTTGAAAAATACTATTTCCTTTTATTTCGCTACCTACAATTTCTAATTAAAAATTAAATTAGTAGTATTCTAAAAAAAAAGGAGAAAAATTAGACCCGTTAACTCTAACTTAATTAAAGGAAACACTCCGTGTAAATCGTTTCGGTTGAATAATTAAGGATTGGAACAAATTCGTCCGAATTAGAACGGATTTAATTCCGTACATTAAGTGAAATAATTGCGAAACCCCGTGCCATGAACGGGGATTTAAATTGGGTTTTTGTAGTGTCTACCCTCACAAAGGCATCGGCGAAGTGGCAAGCCGTGTTTATGAACGTGAATAACGTTAGTGAAGGGGTGCTGTACCCGAACCTCTAGCCGCTGATTAATGTCGACCTGTCACTCTGAACCATCAGTCCAACTCGCCCAACACCACAGTTCCCGTTTCGCTGTGATCATGTCTCGTGTCGGTAGCTGAATTAATTTGCGGGATGGGTTTCCCTTATTGATATGCTTTTACAAACTTCGTAATAAGCACGATGAAACAGGGGTTGAATGTGTCGTGTATTATGTAGGTATGTTTTTGATTACGTAGAGATGTGTTAAACGATTTGTCAAATAAATTATACGTGTATTAAGTTAATTTGGATTAATAGTTTTGAGAGTCCTCTTTTACACAATGGATATTCAATTGAAAACCTTTATCTCAGCTTAGCGGTTTATTTTAGAGGCGTGTAAAAAGTTTGCTACTTAAAGGAGCTTTGTTATTACCATTACTAATAGTATATTATAATATAATGGTATAAGTAAGCCTTTAAAGCACACGCGATATGTTTAAAAGCGCGACGCAAAGCATTGTATTTAAATGGCGCAAGTGCTTTGAAGGTACTTATAGACGCATATTATATCACTGTGGCGCGTGAAAAAAGTAATAAGTCAAAATGTTAACAATTGAGATAAAAGATGTTAAAATAATTCACTTCATTTAACCCTTTGAAGCAGGATTTTTTTTCTTAAATTCTAAGATATGTTTTACATTCCTTGTAGTTATTTGGGATAATATTGGAAAAAAAATTACTGACAGTCATTTTAAATCAAAAAACCGTCATTTTGAACGGGACATATATGTCCCAGGCAGACATTTATAGTGGGACATAATTAACCCAGTAGACCTGAAAATATTTTATTACGAAAATAAAAAATCAAAATATTAAAAAAAAACAATAATTAATACTTCTAAAAAACTAAATAAGGTAAGAACTCAACAACTTATTTCAAATGATATGGTGTGAAATAAGTTTTACATAATGGTATGTTACAACTCTGGCATATAGTTGTTGTTCGTTTTTCTTTTTTGAATTGAACAGAACATCGTTGGCATCTTCTGCGTGTATTTCCTTCTGTTGGTAAATGATCACCAACGTTAAACATCTTCCGTTTTTTATTGTTGGACGACCCAAAGATACAGCTGGTTTTCTTTTAACAGCGGTGTTTTCTCTACCCAGTGAAATTAACCCTTCCGCTAAAGTTATAAGAAACAGCAAAAATCTTGATTTTTCTTTCCTCTGTAAGTCGTTGAACAAGATGCGAGCATTTAGAACAGATGTCATCAAAAGTCTGAAGAAAACTTTCTTACCTCTTTTCACGGGTTTCATGGTAAGATATTGCTTGAGTGCAGATCTTCCCTTGAATTTCGCCATCGATTCATCTATACTTTGGAAGGTAGCTTCAGTCCGAAATTTTCGAAAAGTAGTTTTCAGACAATTGACAACATCTTCAATATAATATAATTTATCAGCATTTGTGGGTTTCACAGGCTCATTGAAATATATCTTGAACAGCAAAAGCTTACATCGGTCTCTGGACATAGCTTTCTTGATTGCAGTATTGCCAAGCGATTCATTTTGAGACCAATAGTCGTTGAATGTAGGAACCCGGTTGTAAGACATTATAAGTGTGACTCCTAATAATAACATAATTTCATGATAATCCGTCAAAATTCGTTTTTTCTTAGAGTCTTTTTCAAACTGTTCTAAACGTAAATT
This sequence comes from Popillia japonica, assembly GCA_004785975.1. Taxonomy (NCBI): domain Eukaryota; kingdom Metazoa; phylum Arthropoda; class Insecta; order Coleoptera; family Scarabaeidae; genus Popillia; species Popillia japonica. Next base: position 2,205 of record ML219623.1, on the reverse strand, counting down.
TGTACAACTTGCAATATTCATTAGAAGACTTTTTGGAAAAACTTTCAGAAATATATCGACTTCGGTCAAATTTCGAGCAAGATTACAGTTTGCTTGTTGTTGTTGAGGAAGCTGCAGGCGAGATATAAATCTTCCATCCTTGACGAACCATATATTTTCTGCTTGTTCCTGTTCCTCGTTAGCCCCTAACTCTAATTCATCTCCTGCTTCTTCTTCCTGCTGCGCGACCTCTTCTTCTTCTTCTCCTTGCAACTGATCTTCATCTGAAATTGACTCTTCGGTTCCATCACAGGTCATTTCCATTTCATTTTCTTCGATCTTGATATCTGAAGAGGTATAATCGGGGTCTGATGAGCTACTGGCATGAACAGGATCGATTTCCGAATCGTTATCACTGTCAAATAATTTTTCTGCTTTCTCCTCTAGTTCTTTAACAGTAAGCGGTTTTCGGCTCATCTAGAATAAACATGTCTATAGGGACAAACTTAACCCGAAGTAAAAGACTAATGGGACATATGTGAAGCGATAAAATATTGACGATGATTTTGGCCATATGCGTATAACTAATATATTTAGGAATATGTTATTACCTTTGTTATCACGTATTTCGTTGAAATAAACACACATTTGCAAAAAAATATGCAGATAAACAATAAAAACTTGGAATAAACACAGCAACCACGTTGAATAAATGGTAAGCGGTGAATAACTGAACGCTAAAATACCGATACAAGCTTATGCTGCGTTGCCACTTATACTTTATTGTAACCGGTGCCTCAGAAAGCCTAAATTTAAAATATTCCGTACAAAATGGGTTGAATTTGAAAATGTTTTATATGAACCTAAGTAAGAAATATAGGAATTTGTAAAAGTTGATTTTTGATTGACTCAAGGGCATGCACTATACAATGTTAGACTTCTTCCGTTTTGCAACATGCAAAATGAAACTATAATAACAATAAAAGCAAATGAACTAGGTAGATTCATCAGCAGATGAACGTCCTGGATAGGCATCTCTCTGATCACTCGACGTTTGTAGATTTTGTAGAACAAAAAAAATTGCTTTTATTTAATATATCCACTTTGGAAAATTTAGAAGAATGAAATTTGGCAGATAACTGACGCTAATAAAATGGCAGTTTTTGAGTGTTTTTGTTACCCTCATAAGGGGCTGAAAAAAACAACCCCTATTATATTTTGCATCAGAACTTTTTATTGCGCCTATATTTTCCTATTTAAAAAATTGATTTAAAAAGACAGACTCAATCTGCAACTTTTTTATGTCTTGACTTTTTATCAGAAAATTGTTAGTTTGATCACAAAAAAATAAAATACTGCTCAGACTCTTTTCCCATAAATTCACGAAGAGGTTATTAGTTCTTAAAAAAAATCAAGTAAGCTGCTGTCAAATGAAGTCATATGACAAATAGTTTTATTGTCCTGATTTTCTCTGTGTTATTCTTTAATCTCTGAAGAACTAAAACTATTTAAGTAAATAAAATGGCAAATTACACAAATGCCGAAATGGCAGATGTGCATTTTTTATATGGTCGTGCTAAGGGAAATGGATTAAGAGCTCGGAGGCTTTACGCTGAGTTATATCCAGAACGAACATTACCCCATCATAGCGTATTCGCCCGTATTCATCAACGTTTACGAGAAGGAAATTTTTCAAGAACAACCGTCGATTGCGGACATTCTCGAGAAGTACGAACTGTAGCACTAGAGGGGGCTGTTCTTAATTTAATTGAAGAATCTCCCGGAACAAGTACGAGAGAAATTGCTCGAGAGTTAAATATGAGCCATTGCACAGTATTTAGAATTTTAAAAGAACAAATGCTGTAACCCTACCATATCCAACGAGTCCAAGCGCTCTTACCTCGAGATTTTCTACCTCGTTTAATTTTTTGTCAATGGATAATTCAAATGATCACACAAGCTCCGCAGTTCTTATCTCGTATTTTGTTTACTGATCAGGCAAGCTTTTCTCGGGAATCTATCAGAAATTTCCATAATAATCACATATGGGCAGATGAAAACCCACACGAAATTGCTGAATCTAAATTTCAACGTCAATTTTCATTGAATGCGTGGCTTGGTGTTATTGATGATTATTTAATTGGGCCATATTTTCTCCCAATAAGATTAAATGGAGACGCATACTGCCATTTCCTTGAAGAAGAGTTACTCCAACTTTTTGATGAT
>SMLS01075093.1:0-86466 GCA_004785975.1 Popillia japonica | reverse complement strand
GAGTAGAAGTGTACAGATTTCCAAATACTAAGCAGAAGAAAACATCATAGGTCGGAGCACACCAGTCTAGAAAAACTAACCACCAACAACCACCAGGGTCTCCTATGATAAACCCTACAAAGTTTTATTGAATTGGGATCAGTAGAGAAATGGTGAACTAGCGTTGGTATCTAGCAGGAAAAACAGTGTGCGTTGGCAAGCGCGAGGGGAAAGGAGTTGCTTTCTTTCTGACAGTCAGGCAACCTAAGGGCTCTAGCATCGTATTGTATAGCCTTCAAAGTAATATGGGAGTGTCAGAAAGTCCTAACTGGTCTGGCTAGATACAATAAGGCCAACTTGGTGTGGGTACCAGGGCAGAGGGGTATAGCAGACAACAAAATTGCAGAGCAGCTAGTGAAGAAAAATTTACCCATAAAATTGACTGAACCGGAGCCACGTCCAGGCATTCCAAAGGATGCAGTACGTAGTGCAATGGATAATGGATTGGAACTATGTCCCGGACAAACGCACGCTGACTTACTTGCATTAATCAAGATTCAACTTAAAGCAGTAACGTATGTATCTATTACCTGGACATGACTGACATGGCTGAGGTCATTTGCACAAGATGGGAATCTATAACGATGAACCCTTATGCAAACTTTGGAGGAAGAAACAAGCTCTCACATTCTATTCGAATGGGCAGCACTAAGTCAAGGTTTACCGAATAGGGTCCCAAACGTGATCAAGAGACCTAAAACTATTTGACTAAAATGAAATCAAGGTAGGAATAGTACAACACACACCAAAGACCGCAGTGACAGGGACGTTAAAAGTTTTAAAATTCTCAACCAATGGTAAGCTTTTATTTGTTTTTAGAACATAATATAGGCTTGCTAATATTTTTTGCTTACATATCTGTGGGATTTCAAAACAAAGAGTTGGTGGTGACGGCGGCGGATGATGCTAGAAGTAGTGTTGGAGAGAGACAGAGAAAGAACTACGAGACGCGTTATGGCGAAAAGAAGCATGTACCAGTATTTGCTTGCATAATGAAATAACAACATTTTTGTCATTGATCTCACTAAATCTTTTTCTTTACTTTAATTCATGCGTTTGTTCATTAAACCTGCAATATTTGGGTGGAGGCTCTATCGGGATGTTCTGAAAAAAAAGGAAAAATAATAATGAAATTCTGAGATGGTGTGACGTTAAAGTGGTAGTTAGGTAGTAAAATGTCGTAACAAGTTGTTCAAGCAAAATAATGAAAGTTGAAGAGACAAATATGTGTGCAAATTAAAGTGGTTATGTGTAAAAAGACTATGAGAAATAACTAATTTAGAGAAAGAAGTTGTAAAAACGTGGATACGTTGTTTGTGAACATTTTCGTCTTTTTATCTGAAAGAAAAATGTTGAAAAGTCTGGTAATTTGTTAAGTGAAGTAGAGGCAGTTGAGAGTCATTAAAAAACTATTCAAGTGTAGCAAAACATAACATAAAAGTGGTTATGTTGCAAAATATCAAGCTATACTGTAAAAATAAATTACACATCAATAAATCTTACCACTTTTAATGTCCTATAAAAGTGGTGAAATTTATTAGGACTTCAAAGTGATAAAGTTAATAAAGAAATTACGATGGCATAAATTTTGAGACACTATCGATGTCCGTTGAAGTTGGTTTGTAAATAGAAGGACTGATTAAACATTAGTCAAAGTTGTAAATAATTTAAAGTGGTTAAAGGCACAAAAGTGAACGAACAATATTTTCAAAATAATAATGGCCGACAGCAATAAACCTGAATCATCAAGACAAACTGATGTGGAACTTGGTCAATCGCCATCAAACTACAGAACTTAACTTACAGAAAGAAATGGAGTTGTTGAAACGGGAAAATGCACCCTTATTGCGCGAACAGCGTATACCAAAAGTTGGATTTAATATGCATGTTGCGAAATGAAAATTTGGAAGAGAATTTTGCTGTATTTGGCTGGACACCCTTACAAACGTTGGCATGTGCTATAACATTATTCGCGGAACAGCTAAAATTTAGTTAGAAGTGCAACCAATTATAAAGTCGTGGGAAGAATTTAAGAAAAACATCACAGCTGAATTTGGCCAGAGATTTAAGAGTGCAATGGTACATCAACAGTTTACACAGCGAAATAACACGAATCATATCAAGAATATGTGCTTAATATGACCACCATTGCTAACCAAAGAAATGTGGAAGAAGCGGCTCTTATTGAACAGATTTTAGCTGGAATTCCGAATTCCGAGTACAATAAAGTCATCCTATACGGGGCGAAGACTATCACCGATGTCAAAAAGTTGTTCGAAACATGTCAAACAATGTAATCGAAGACCAATGATTGGAGAGGATCGGACGAAGAAATATCCTACATATGTGTGTATATTATTCACTCAATCAGTTAATCTAAAAAATATAAGACATAAGCTACCACAAATATTTTTTCTAAAGTAATAAAAAGCGGAAGAGTAATAAAAATGACCTTTCTTGGCGATCTACGGTTAAAATCCGTTCCCTCGAATAAATAAGGTTACCCTAACATTTTAATTACTTATATCCCTTCGAATTCTATTTTATCTCTTTTTGAGGCGCACCAAAGAATTTGTTAATTGGTTTGATACTAAACCGAGACATTCGGATAAATAAGAACCCCCGTGCGATATTTCAGCTAGAACTTTACGAACCTTTTTTTATTTCCTTTTAGAGGCTACTAACGGCTGAACATATATAATTAAATTAATAGAAATCTGGCATTGTTGTGAATTTCTGTCTAACAATAAGTAGTTTTGCTCTTTTTGAGCCACTTGTTTACTTCTGAAGATGTCTGAATCAAACGACATTATTGACGATAAGACGTTATAAGGTCCTAACAAACAAGCCAATGCATTCATTAACCCACTTATTTTTAGTGTTAAAAAGACCAGTACTACGAAACATCTTGTTAATTTTATACACGTTTCCTAGAGACCTCCAATAGAAATGTTGACAAGCAATATTGTGTCGGCATCGAGGATGTACCGTGAGAACTGTAGAGCAAATTAAGTTGTGTTGCTTTTCCCTCTACAGAAAGAGGTTGAGTTTTTGCTGGGTATCTGATTTGAAAGACATGCTATAACAACAGTTCGAGAGCTGACGTGACTTCACATACCGCTCGCTACCAGACACTAGGAACTGAATGCGTAAGCAGGGTCGCAAAATTTAAGTATTCAGCGTACGTTCGTATCTCCCGCTACACACCGATACCATTTGTATAAACAACTTCCGCTTTATATACCATTTTTCCGATGTAATTATGCAAATCGTTTTCCATTATCCATGTTATATCGTTTCGTACTGAGAACGATGTAATTATTTTATCGGGTCGAATGGGAAACAGACAGTACTTTTTACGCCCTTTATCATGGCACACGTTTATGAAGCCGCTGCGTCGTTCTATGTATGTCCAACGTGTGCCGCATCATGAGAAAGCAATACACGAAATCAAATTTTTGCTATGTATCGTGCATTGCCGATACTTGCATCCGGTGGAGATAACCGCAAACAAAGAAACCGTCGTGTTTATTGCTATATAACAATGGACACATATGGTTGAGTTTGGTAACATTTCCCGATGTTGTCAATGTTTGAATCCCGAATGTGATTTGTGTTGATATTTGCTGGCTATCGTTATTGGCGAGAATGAAGTTTACGAAACAAACCGTCAGGCGTGTTCGGCAAATCATTCGAGCGAATAGTTGCCATTATACGAGAGTTGTATATGTTTTGACCATGACAATTAAATATTGTGAAATAAAACGAGTTTTTGATGCTTCAAATTATCTCATCCTTGCCATTACATAATACATATATCCTATCTATACAGTTCAAGACGTGTTAAGGTGAACTGCGATACATACTTTATTAAAATAATTTGCCGTACTTATATCAATAAGACTCTAATCAAAATATATTGTTTTCTGTGGTAAACATGTATACATTTTTGACGTTTTATGCCCAGCTATGCAGTCTGGTTTAACTAGATTTGCAGCTGATTTCTGTTCTAGTTCAGTTAAACTAAAATCAAAGTCGAAAATACGATGTTAGTCAGCCTAATGCCAAGGAACTTCGCAGATGTATTGTTAGCAAAACTTATTATTAGGTAGCAACCAATCAGAATGCGAGATATACCTGAATTTCCAAAGCTATTAACCCATTGCTAATTCAAATTACTTTTACCTGAGTTCCCCATATATATGTATAATCACATACACAATCTTGGGAATTTTCTTTCATTATGTTCATCAAGAAGTGGAGAACTTCCTTTGTAGCAATTCTAGGTTCTAAGAATCTGATACCTATTGATATTTGCTATCAATCCAGCTTGCCATAGCTGATAATTGTCGATTTGAAGAAGAAAAATGTGTCAGATTAGCACCAGGGCCAAATTCTGTTCTGCCACTGGACTGAATTCTAGAATTTATGCTTCTATGATAGAATATTTGAGGGCAGGAACTGCACCTGATTACGGATGCCATGGATGTTGATTTCCTGGATGACTTACGATTGGTTACCCCTTTATAGGTCTGTAGTCCCAAAAAGGACCACATTTTTTCCTATTCATACGGCAATATACATATTGCATGGCATAGTTAAGCGAATATGGACTTAATGATATTTCTATCAGCTACTAATGCAATGTGGTCCAAAACGGATCCTGAAAGTGAAATAACCTTGAGTTCTCTAGGAAACGGTTCCAAATGGAACCACAAAGCGTTCAGTGCAAGTAGTAAGATAGTGTGGGTTGCTCGTTATTGTTAATGTTTCTGCTCTTGATTTTAGAAAAAAATGGTAAATATATTTAGTAATTTACCTTATAAAACGTAACAGTTGATGTTGCAAATGCTTTCAATAAATAATTACAGTCCGCTAAGATGTTATTACAAAAAATAAAAACATTCACCATCTTATAATCTCAAATATACACACCTTTTGAATATAGGACAAAAAGAGGATATAGAATGTCCAATTGCCGTTGCAGATTACAAAAACCATATGCATGGGGGTGGATTGCTTCTATCAGTTGATAGAATGCTACTCAGTTTCTAGAAAATCACGACGCTGGTGGATCAAAATCTTCTACTACTTAGTAAATGCAGCTATCGTCAATTCATATATTCTCTTCAACCATCAGCTTATTAGTAGTAATAAAAAAAATATGGCCCAAATTCAGTATCGAAGCGTTTTAGCTAACCAGCTAATAAAGGATTTTTCAACAAGATCTACTCCAGGAAAAACACCAACAGAAATTCGTAGAAACAAATTGAAAAGAAAATCTGGAAGGGCAATTTTCCTCAAAAAGGAACAAAACGACGCTGCTCATTTTGCAGTAGACGTGACGATCCGAAGACAAGTCGTATTTCTTGCTCTAAATGCTATGTTGGCCTATGTATGAATTGTTTTGGGAGCTTTCGTACCCAGAAATAATTATAATAATTATTGTAATTGATGTATATACCCACTTATTTTGTAATTAAACTTTTTTAGTAAATTCGGGTGGTCCTAATGGGAACCACAAGCTATAAATTACGCCAAGGCTTTGTGGTTCCAACAGGGACCACCACTGTTTTTTGCATTATAACTATAGTACACGTAATTTTTAATTCTGTCTATGTAACTACTAGTATCTTTACCTAAATAAACCGATTTTATTGCCATTTTCTTCAAAAACGAATTTTGCCCTATAAAGGGTTACACGGAGGTAAAAGTGGCTAATAAATATCACCCAATATACATACGTATAACTCTAAGCCATCTTTGAAATTGATAGAGGGCCATAGATTGCGGGTGGCACCACAAAAGCCCAAAATACTAACGAAAAGCATAAATTTCAAAAGCTTTAGAACTTTCGCGGCAAAAGGAATTTATGTGTTAATCTATTTAATAAAAATAAATTGCTGTTCAATTGAAGTGGTCCACTAATGAAAAAATCATAGAAATCAACTTTTTTCCAAAATAAATTAACAAAAATGCAAAAGGCAGCAAGAATATAACAAAATATGTATTTTATAACTATTTAAAACCATTTAAGCACCAGCTTAATGATAAGAATTAAGAAATTGTTAAAAAATAAACTGAAGTGACAATTCAAAAAAATGTTATAAGTAAGAAGAAACATAAAAAAAAAATAACTTTAAATGTGGCAACTTCAATTTTAATTTCACACCCTACACCATTATATGGTAACTGGGTACAGGTTATATATATAACTTCAATTTTAACATTTTGTAGGGCTCCTCTAGCTCGTGACACACCTAAGCATCTTCTGGGCACGTTTTCTATTAGCGTATTGATGAATTCTTGCGGTATTCTTTCCCATTCTTCATGCTCGATGCAATTGCAATCCCGAGAATTAGGGGGCCATATCATTCTTTCAATATTATTGGTAACAATGACAACCTCGACGATGTGGAATCGATGGGGACGAGCATTATCGTCCACAAATACGAAATTTGTTCGAAAATTTCGGGCAAATGGTACAACTATCGGCACAATACATAGGTCTCTATACCTCTCTGCATTCATGGATTGATTTCTCAACACCATCAGCTCGGTGCGACCGTTATATTTTATGCCACCCCAAATAGTAACACCCCCACCTCCAAATGGCACACCGGGGGCCATGTTCCTTTCAAGATACCGTTCTCCACGCCTCCTTCGCACTAAAACTTTACTATCAGTATGATGTAGTGTGAATCTGCACTCGTCAGAGAAAAGGCCTCCCATGGTAAGTGATTTGCAGTCCACTACTTCCTAGTGATCTTACCTGGTCAATAGTGGGCATATGGTCCTTTTTCTAGCTCTTAAACCAATGCAGCCTTCCTCTGATAGATTAGATATAACCACTCCTGTAGCTACACGAATATCTTTATTCAACGTCCTGGACAACTGAGCGCCATACAGTCTTAAATACTAATCTTGTGCAGGAGTTGTACTCCTCCGACGGCCTGCCCCATGAGTAAATCTTACCCTACCACTTCTACGAAATCGTACTACAACTCTATTATTAATGACACTGTGAAATACATATATCCGTTCAAACTTAGAAGAAGCAGTTTCTGTGTCATTACAAAACAATATGAACAGTCAAATTAGTGCAGTACTTGGAGAAGACCAACAGATTTATCAACATCTAGGTACTATATCGCTAATGGTATACATTCAGTTGCATAGAAATGTAAAATTAATTGCAAGATTCGTTCAGCTGTAAAGAAGTTCTTATAATTTTAATCTAATGCATTTGACATATTTGTCTGCAATACTTCATTACCAGTCAGTTAGATTTTTAATCATCTTGGTAACAGTTTCTAAAAAAACCTGCGCATATTTTTCGGGTAACCGATGCGATACCAATAAGTCTTAATCAGTCTCTAAGATTAGAATAATTTGGTGCAATTCTGCATTCTCTGCAATTCTCTTTCACGACCAATAGAATACTACTACTCTGTGCTCCCTACAACAATAGTTCGTATGGTTTCAAAAAAGGTTACTTTCTTCATCCATGTCCTTTGTCGATGTGATTGGCAGGACAGAACTCTCCAGTAGTGCGGCTTAAATTTGAACCAACTTCAAACTGTCACTTCAATAGATTTTGAACTCTGAGCCTGAACTTAAATCGAATATTGAATTTAAGCCGTTACTGAAGAGCCGCGCATTAATTTGACGTTATAGTAAAATAGTGGAACCCGTGAAGACTGCTATGCAGTAGTGAATAATAGCTATCTTTATACCTAACAAATAAAATCTATTACCTTTCAGACACTTATTTGAAGTGGTCAACCAAAATCTTAAGTACGTAGTTTGTTGTAACTAACAAATCGGTAGCGAAAGTTTCGAAAATATCTCTAAAGCTTTAAGTAAAAATACACTGATTTGTAGACTCGAGATTAACTTGACTAATAAATTTTTCCGCCTCGGTCATCGTTCAAGAGAATGTAAAAGCGACGCAGTAGTCGTAGTAGTATGGGGCCGTCCTGTAGGGGGATATCAATTACATTAAGTCCATGATGTGGAGACTTAGTGGTGGCGGTTCGCGTGTCCAGAGACCTTAAGTCACGCTCGTAAGATTCCCGGTTTAGGACGCCCCGCTATGCCCGAAAAATACGGGCACGCTGACAACTCACTTTAATGATTGGACGGCCGAGATAATTAATCGGCCGAAGCGAAGTGACAGAAAGGCACGCCAAAGAACGGCCAGTCTACGTAATTAATTGGCTTAGCGCGTCAATTAGACGCAAATGTTGGGGTCCCCAAATTACCATTTAACTTTTAGTTACGCGCGTGGCATCGTGGGTATAAATTCCGCGCCATTATATTTAACAGACCTCTTTTTCGTCTTCATTTCGACCTTCTCGATTCTTTTGACGTCCCAACGTACTATACGAATGAATATTTATTCACTTCATTAACTTCCGTTCGGTGCGTAGGTTGTTCTTTTCAGTTCTATCTGCCCCTTGCAGATCTTACCAACAAAAGTGTAACTGACTATTTGTTTTTAGATATACCTACAGCTTAGTTCATATTTTTTTGAACAAGCACTATTGCATCTGCCATCTTAAATTAGATAACAATCCTAATTTCTTAGCAGATTGTTGGCGATAGACAAACAATCTACGACTCACCTATGCCTCATGTTTATGAACACATTGGAGCGAGCCTGTAAAAAACTATCAAGACTTCAAATACATCAGACAAAGCGGATTATATTCGATTCCAGCAGATTTCAGTGGGTCAATAAGGCATTCATTATTTCTCCTTGCACCCACATACAATGTTTAAGGTGATTACTTTTAATGATTTTGTCCCAAATGATGCCCAAGTTTCTGACGGAATCCAATATTTTTGCTGCTTCCTATTCGATGTGGTGGAGCCGTGTGTGATGGTGGACGCACTGCAATTTTTTCTACCGCTTTTCTATATTCCAAACAGATTGGGGTGGTTCCTCAAAGGGCCGTGCCTAGTAAATAAACCGCTATTGTGAAAGTCCAGTAGGAATTTGGCCTTAGTGACTGAGAAAGCAGTAAACGTTTTGATTGTTTTCATAAACGGTTTAAATTGTTTTAACTCATATATTTAGTCTGAAAATCTCTTGACAATCTTCTACAACTCATAGGAATGCAATATGCTTCTTGTTGAAGTGAAATATTTCTTTGTCGTATTCAAAAGCCAACTTAGGAAAGAAGACCAACATTGGACGTCCAAGGAGAAGTACTTTCTTCTGGAGAAAACACCAAGACCTGCTCATGAGAAGAAATTTAAGCAGTTACTTGATCTTAGAAAGGTAGAATTAAGGAAGCTTACCGGCCTTCTAATTGGTTATCGTATTACCGAAGTTAGTCCTGGGATTCATTAAGAGTGGCACTCAATGAGTGCAGGAGATTAGCCTTCTGTAATACAACTCTATGGAAGCTTACACAAAAAAAATACACCAGTATGTTTGGTAATGCAAATATAAAATCTAACAATTCCTGAACAACATATTTGCAATAAAAGAAAAGCCATGATCCCTGATGTTTTAAAAAGGAAAATATTTCCAGCTGCGTTTAGTAGTTTATTAAACGCGGTAGTAGCTTGCAGATACACTAATGGCCATAATATTCCTTTACCGCAACGAAATTAGTATCCTGCTCCAACTGAAATCTGTCGAAATAGGCATCCGATAGCTAGCAAGATTAAAAGCTTTAATTTTACTTTCTCCTCTTACTTTGACGTTAACGAAAACGTACATGTCCAATCAAACTAACTATCGCAATTAAACTGGTCCTCTAATCTAGGGTGAGTCGCTCCGTAACATCGAAATATATTTGTTTAATTCTCTTTTAATTAGAGTCTGTGTGAAAGTACTATATATTCCTTTTTACAACGATTGCCACAAATTTAGGAAAATGGATTTCAGAGAAAAAAGTAAGAACGACCGATAAACAAAAACCTACGCTTGAACAATAAAATATTATCCCGGAATTTATCCTATCCTCGTTTTTAATACACTACTTCCCTTAATTTACCTTTTTGTATTCGCAGAGTTTATACGCCTACGTGAATGAGAAGCGTGTAACATACGGGAAATAAATTGTCCGGAAATGCGTCATACAAAGTAGTGAGGCGAAAACACAAAAGACCCTAGAATTTAAATAAAAATAGAGATAAATGCCCCGGGAAGATGTAACATACATTTCGTATTTCAGAGAGCATCTGCGAATAATTAAACTCGTTCAACTGGCGTTCATCTCTTCCTTTTTTCCGCACTTTTTCAGGCGGAGCTCGACTTCCTTTTGTCTTTCAAAAGTAGAAATCACCCGCAATGCAGTCCCTACGGGTCCCTTGCCTTGTGCGAGCTCTTTTCTTCACACCTAACGTGTATTAATTTTATTACGGTGTATGTAAAGGCGAACGGAAGCTACTGAATATGTAGGACGATCCTTCTAACGCACGTGTAATTCACTTCTTTATATATATTTTATATCTCGCATGGGTAAGTTGAACGTCTCGCGCCAGAAATTTTCAATATAATCGCGATGTTATTTCTGAGAGATGTGAAAGGGGCATGTTATACGAAAGAAGCTTATATAGCGTAGTGATTTGCTGTTTAATTAACCGAATTGGCAGTATAAAGCTTATTAGCTAATTAGAGCCTCGTTTTTACTTTTTCATTTCAGCTATTGATAACAGCATTTTTTTTACTCTGAATTTGCTTTGAACTGAAAGTGAACGAAGTAGTTCAATACAAGTACATGGATATATCGCGATCAAAATAATTCCCAATTCTAAATTATTTTTACTTTATGATAGGCTGAAATACATGTTCCAATCAATAAACTATTAATACTTTTGAAAAATAGGTTTATAGGCCAGGCCAGCGCAATCTAGAATTTCAATTGCAATATTGTAAATTTTGTGATATTCTTAATAACAAGAAATGTATGTCGTGGACGACCTTATCAGGTCACTAAACTAACAAAGGAATATGGACGCAAGTATCCGCTGATGACATTATCATACTTAATCGCTAACGGGAATTTCCCGGCCGTTGTGGCAGGCATCATGTGCAATATACATACTGTGAACGATTGAGTAATGCTGCCTTGTACAGGGACTCTCAGTTAATCCACTAAAAACCAAGTTGGTTGCCTTCACAAACACAAGAAAACTAAACGACCTAGGCAGCATTAAACTGTTTGGGCAAGAGTTACAATTAACCAAAGAAGTTAAATATCTTGATTCAAAACTGAATTGGAGTAAACACTTTCCTAATGTAACGAGGAGGACTTCGTGACTTTTCTAGCACTGCAGAAGAGTTGTAGGTCAAACCTGGCGGTTAATGCCGAGGATGATACATTAGTTTTATACTGTTGTGGTGAGGCCGACGTTAACATATGGAGCAGTAGTCTGCTGGAGAGGGACAGAAGTGTTCTCTGCGGTTAACCTGAGAACCACCGTCCAAAGACAAGCACTGCTGGCAATCGTTGGGGCAATGAACAATACAGCAACCGCTTCCATGGAGACCATTGCAGGCCTCTACCCGCTGGAACTTTTTGTCAAAGCGGACGCTATGGCGGCGATCCTCAGATTAGAGACAAACAATTGGCACCCCAGCTTTAGGGCTGGACGGCGCATCGACACTACGCAAACGATACTGGACCAACCCCTGTTACGAATGCTGACGGATAGTATGGCACCTCAAACTTATCTTCACTGAAAAGGTGGAAATCTCTATAGCGAACAGATACCATGTACGGACGGACTTCACGGCTTCTGAGGACTGGTTTACGGACGAATGTAAATCCAGTCAGGGCACAGCAGCCGGCATTTGCGGACCTAACCCTGAACAAAGGATATCGATAAGCCTGGGTAAGCATACCACAGTTTTTTAGGCAGAACTATCTGCTCTTGAAATCTGTGTAGGAATTTTTTCTAAGAGAGCCTGCAATAATAGGAAAATAGATATAATGACTGATACCAAGGCTGCTATCAGAGCAATTGTGAACCCTATCACTAGGTCGAAACTAGTAAAGGAATGTAAACGATCCTTTAATATTCTGGCACAGGATAACAAAATTTTCTTGGTTTGGGTGCCAGGACATGAGGATATTAATGGAAATACAATGGCTGACGAACTAGCCAGGACAGGCTCCGAGAGGCACTTCATATGCCCAGAACCCGCATGCGGTATAACTAAGGATTCCCCTACGAGGGATATCTGGTCGTGGTTGGACAAAGAGAATGTTAAGAAATGGAGGTTGACTGCAGATCAACTCCATACTAAAGCGCTAATAGGGGACGATGGTGGGGATGCAAAGTTCTCTGATAATCTACTTGTACGCAGTAAAAAGGAAATTAAGATTATTACTGGGCTGGTAACCGCACATTGCTCCCTAAAAAAGTATCAATACAACACCGGTCGAGTAAGAGGACCGTGGTACAGGAGGAAACGAGTCTACATGCAATATGCTCATCTGAGGAACTGAAGGAACTCAGGCAAAAATATTTCGGAGAGGACTTGAACCCTCAAAGGTTCTCAAACTTCCACTGGGGAGAAGTCGAAAATTCGCTGGAATGAAATTACAATCGACTGCATGAAAGCAACACCATTACGATACGCTACAAATCAAAAGGGTTTGTCTGAGGAATACACAGAAAAATTTAGGGCAAACCTTTAATGAAAGATATTCATTATACGACGGGTGACCGAAATTGCGCAAAAACTTCTTAAAAAGGTAGACCCAGATGATTGTCCACTACGGCAAAACAAGCCTAGCGGAATAGGCAGAGAGAAATACACAACATGATACACTTGATGACCTGCAGGGACTGCCTCAACACATGCTCGCCCAACGATTTCTGAAATGCTGAACAGAATACAGTTAACGTCACTCAATATTGGGCGCATAAATTTGAAGATATTGATTTGGATACGAAAAAGTAAAGTAAGTCAACTTACTAACATCAGAAATTCCATATATCAAGGAATTACCAGGGAAAAAATCAGAAGAGTAAGCAGAAGTATAAGATTATGACCGTATTTAAAACCACAAACACACATATAAACTGACAATGTAAATCAAAGAAAAATCAGATAGGAATAAATAGAATGAAAGGAGATTTGAAGACAGGCAAATTGAGACATTCAATCCTAGTTTCTAAAATCTGCATTTCTGAAGTTGTCTTATGATTATGGCAACTGAGGTATTTAAAAATTTCTCATCAGTTTGGTAACTCCAAAAGCTCAGCGATCTCTGTCGACAAACCCCAAAAAAATTATATTTGGTTTGAGGGTTAAAAATTCCAAAGCTTTGGATACTGAAAACAATGTAATATTATATACATAAACGTTAAAGTCGTAAAGTCGATTATTTGGGAAATAAGTTTGTTAAAAAAAAACAAGATCCAGAATCGGTACTACCTTCAGCAACAATTAAAAGAAATTTTAAGTTTTTCCACTTCAATAAACTTATTTTTACAAACTTTAACCCGCCAATCTAAAAACAATCCATCATGAGCTTAACAGCGATATAGCCCATAAAGTTCCCTGGTTTTTCTAATTAATTAACTTGGTTGTTTTGGTAACCCTGGAGCATAATTTATTAAGAGGGATAGATCATGGTTTTCCGAAGTTTTTCAGCAAGCATAAATCATTACTAAGAAATATTTTATCTTACCACTAACAAGCCCAAATTTGAGCAGCATCTCCAACTAGATGCAACTAGGGAGAGATTCAAATATAATATTCCTATCAGAAACTCTACAATATGCAGCCGTAGTTGAAATGTACGAAGGATTATTATTTAATCCCCTTGAAAGCAATTGAAAGTGTACTTCGAAGATGATCGAATACTAAGAAGAGGGCAAACTTAGAGGAGTAGAATTACATCGATGTTAACGTTACAATTGTTGCGGAAATTACTTGTTACCACCGCAAAACTGGAGCAATATTCGTGTAACTTTATATTGCAAAGTGTTCGCCTTGTTACTCTTACAATTAGTTATATTTTGTTAAAGTTGTTTAATACGTAGAATACCTACAGTATAACTCCTAGTAAATTGAATGGTACGACGTTTTGTTAGCCGTGTGAGTTGAAATTTCATTCTTTAATCTGCCACTTCAACAACATTGTTAAGAGTGTACTTCGTAGATGATCGAATACTACGACGAGGGCAAACTTAGAGCAGTAGAATTACATCGATGTTAACGTTATCATCGTTGCGGAAATTATTTGTTAGTACCGCAAAACTGGGGCGATATTCGTGTAACTTTATATCGCAATGTTCGCGCTATTACTCATACAATTACAGTAAAACCTGTGTTGACGGCCTCCTGTATATAACGGCCACCTGTGATAACGGCCAGCTTTAACATTGCAAAAATCTACAATACGAGTATTTCTATATATACAAACCTTGCAATAACGGCCGCCTTTACAAGGCGGCCACGGCTAGACGATCTCAATATTTTATGGCATAAAAGCAATAAAATTTACCTCCCAATAACGGCCGTTGTCCGTATCGAAAATTTTAAAACGCACGTATTTGTTGTTCAGTCTAAAGAAGATGGCAGAATTTACTTGTAAGGGTTTATTGTTAGTTATAATGAAACACGATAGAATTATTTTACAACAGCAGCTGATTGTAGAAGTTTCCGAAAACGCCTGTTCATTCGATCAGTTTAAGTTTATCGTTGTGTTCGTGAAGTGTAATATGTCGCTAAAAAGAAAACGTTCGTCACTGAAAGACAAAATTGATATTATCGAGGAGAGTGACATGTATAATTTAAGTTAGCGGAAGTTAGCCGAAACATTCGGATTTGGAAAAACTCAAATTAACGATATCCTAAAAAACAAAAGTGATATTAAAAGGATGTATGAAGAATTATTATTAATTTGAAGCAGAAACGGAAATTCCCTAAAACGGGTGAAGTAGCAGTGGATCAAGTTGCGTATAAGTGGTTCTGCATGGCTAGAAATAAAAACATTCCTATATCTGGATCATTGATTATACAAAAGGCGCTAGAAACAGCAAGAAATTTAAAAATTGAAAATTTTGCTGCTTCAAATGGTTGGCTGGAATGTGTCTGTCGAAGGCGCACTATCACTTTTAAATCAATTTATGTTGAGTCCGCTGATGTAAATTTGGAAGATGTAGAAGCATGGAAATCTAAATTACGATTAATTTTAAGGGATTATCCCCCTAAGGATATATTTAATGTTGACGAAACAGGTCTGTATTATCGTGCCATGCTAAATAAAACTTTTGCATTAAAATACGATAAATGCAATGGCAAAAAAATAGCAAAACAACGGTTAACTATTTTATTCTGCGCAAACATGGAAGGCGACAAAGAAAACCTTTTAGTTATTGGAAAAAGTATAAATACTCGGTGTTTTAAGCGAAACCATATCGACAAACTACCTTTAGAGTGGGACATAACAAAATGGCTTGGATGACATCAAAATGGCTGTATCAGTTTGACATGAAAATGAAAAAACAAAATCGAAAGGTGCTTCTATTTCTGGATAATGCAACTTCACATTCTAAAGTTTCGCTAGAAAACGTCAAATTCATTGTTTTGCCTCCAAACACTACGTCGTATTGTTAGCCGTTAGATCAAGGCATAATTCACAATTTGTGAACGTGAAATTTATAAATCTAAGTTAAAGAGTTTAAAACAAACAAAAATCGAAGCATTTTTTGTCAAAAGATAAAAGCAATCTATGTAAACGTATACTTATATACACCGAGCCCGCGCGCACGACCTGCTGATACGTTTAGTGTAAGATGAAAAAGAACTGCGAAGAGACGTCCCTTAGTTAACACAGGACACGTATATCGGTACTGTTCGCTTGGCGGACTGCATTCATTGTATCTCTTTATCTAACATATTAAAATCCTATGCCTGCTCTAACACATTGAATATCCTATCAACAGATCGAACGTGTGCACTCTGTATACATATATTACCAATAAACGCAAAACAAAATGTATACACATTTGGTTCACTTATGTATGTGTCTGTATTCTCTATTTTAAATTTAAATAAAATCATTTAAAATAATGTCCAAATGAATTTTATTTCTAAAAGAAAAATTATAGTAATATCCATCACCTGTCTTTTGCGGCCACCTTTGAATAACGGCCAACAATTTTGATTCTTTTAGTGGCCGCTATTCACAGTTATATTTTGATAAAGTTGTTTGTTATCTACAATACATAGAGAATTAGTAAGAAAATCAGCTGCTATACCACGTAGTAAATTGAATAGTAAGATGTGTTAACCGTGTGTGTTGAAATTTCTTTCTTTAATTTGCCCCTTCAACAATATAGTTAAAATAAGTAGCACCGCAGTTATTGCTGTCAGCTGGACAAAAACGCCGAGAACTATTATTATTCTATTGTTCCTTCGAATAGAAGTACGTTCAGCCTCTTTTAAAGCTTCAAACTAAATTTTCTAGAAAAAGAAACCGACATTTACGTAAAAGGCGGGCCTAATCATTTACACCATTGGCTACGAAAGGACAACAGAAGAACGTTGATTAAAATCTATGGACCTAAACGCAACGTGGCCACATAAAAAGTCCGCGATAACGACAAAAAATGAGCCAAACAAGATTGTAGTGCGCTCGAGATTACGCAAACGTTGCAAATGAACAATAGAACTCGCAGATGAGTTGTAATTTACTCTGTTTAGTGGTGACGTTTATCAATCTACCCGTAGTTAACGAAGCGTAGAAAAAAGCTCGGTGTAAGTTGGACGAAATGCCGCAGTAAAAGCGCGAAATAGATTGGCAGTAAAATGAAAGTAATTTAACACTTACCGTTTTTGCATAGACGATTTACTTGGCAATAAATATACATACATTTTTATAAGAACAATTGCAATATTGAAAACATATTATACTGGTACCTACTGCTTCAATTCACCATTTCAAACTTAACTGATTTTCGTAATAGCTCCCTAGTTGGAAACATTTGTATTTAGTAGCACGAACAAAACGAAAACTCGAAGTCCAAGTGGTTTCAATTTTTGTTGACAAATAACTGACAAATTTTACCGAAGTTAGAATATTTGTATCGTCCTCTTCGGAGCTACATGAATTATGTTCAAAGTTCTACGAATTCCGAAGCTTGAGCCACTCCACGTTTCGGCGATATTTCACGACGGTCGTTCTGCAGTAGGTGAATCGAAGTTAATCGGTAACTTCGAACGAACGGGAGAACAAACCGACAACGTTCCGCAACTGAGTTTCCGCAAAAACCTTGTACTACATAGAGTCGTGTTTATTGAAAACTGCTGCCTATATTGTTCCGGTTGATGGATTTCCATGTTTTACGACGTTATCGATCCGAATTAAAATATTAATCGAACGGTATTATGTTTGAAACTATTCAAACAAGATTAATTAAATTTCGTTTTACGAATAGCAAGTACTATATTTGTAAAACGGGGTTAACTTGATTGTGGATGTAGAATTGCACGCGTTTCATACGACACATTCACGAACTAGTACCTCCTGGAACTTTAATATTACAACTATGCGGCATCTGTTTGTTTCAGTTGAATGGGTTATTGAATTAGAGCGGAAATCGAGTTAGATAAAAATAAAAGTTCTGTTTGTGAAATTGAAATCGTTCCTATTTTACTTATTTGCTGTTGTGTTTGGAAATTTGCTCACTAGCTTTTGTTTCAATCTAGCGAATGTATCGAAAATCGGCATTTATATGACTCTGAACTAACGTGGTATGTTCTACGACAAAATTGGATACATGGTCTAATCACGCTCAGCATCAACGGTTTAACTAATTTGAAAACTTGGTTACCCGATCCAGTAATTCTTACAACGAAGATAATAACACTATCTTTAATTAATCGCTGACAGGGTAAACCAGGTGGCGTAGGTACTTTACGAAGTAACCTTTCTTCAATCACCGACACATATAATCTCTAACCATGGTTAATGTACCATTAAGTGAACACAATAAATGTATGAAGACTATGCACATGGTAGTCAAGTTTGTTGCCAGCTTTGAGTAGACTAACTGTATGTGCTTCCTCCACATTCTGCGCCCATGCAAAGAAGTTCTTCTACAGAAGGTCACCTACATCGTCTTCATTTGTAAACGATGGACAAACTAAAAAGACAAACAACATAAGAGTCAAAGTTAGGAATGTTGAAAAGACGTATAATAACAATTACTACTTGATAATGTGCCGTTTAGATTTAGTCAGTTTAGCTTCAAAGCAAAGGTCAATGAAATTAAAGTTCTGTAATTTCAATCAATGTCACATTTCTTACCAACGAATAGGTGGTAAATACTGTAATGGCGGGGTTAACACGGTTTTGAGCCAAAAGCCTTGCAAAATGATCAGAAAAAGTTAAAGAAATTCCAATTTTTGCTTTCTAGTTTAAGAAGCTACAAATTTATCGATACGTCATCAAATTGGTAAAGTCTGAGGAGGGGCACCATGCCATCATGAACACATATAATTGTATGCCAAATTTTAGGAAGGAGCCCAGTTTTTGAATAAAATCGGTAAAAAAAAATGTTGGACAAGCATACTATAATTAACGTAGAGACAAAGCTTTATTAGAATTAGAAAACTTTAATTCACTTTTACCAGACAGGGCTTGAAAATGCCAGAGAGAAGCTAGGTTCATGCGATACATCCAGTAGGCCTAGTTTTCTGTGATATCGCAGACTAATATTTAAGAGGCGTGGCAGAAGAAGGTTGAGCAATACTGCAACCTGGATATCTTCGTATAACCAAAAAAAGTGAAGATCGAGCTTGTCGTTTTTGTTACATTATAGTGGCGTAACTAATCTTTCCAAATAACTAAAGTATGATCAACGAATGCATGGCATTTAACCCATCAAATGCCAGCGTTTTGAAAAGACATAAATTATATTAGTCTCTAGCTGAGCATTATTAGTAAGAAAAGCAATGTTCCAGAATTGCTTTCGAGAAATAAAACAAAACGTATATGAGGGCTTCGGATCCAGTGCGTTGGTGGCGAGAATCTTCTGCTAAAAGCAGTTTGCCAAAGTATGTCCATTATTTAACCTTCCAAATGACTAACACCTGCAATTTGGTTTGGGTTTCGAATTTGATCTCTTACTTCTTAAGATGGATAACGGTGTAAATAAAAGCTACTAAAAGGAATGAAGTGTGGTGAAGTCAAAACCTTATAGCGAATACGGCATTTACAGCAAGTAGCAAAATGCTCTGCCTCTTAGCAGCGGTAGTCGTTGGTAACACAACACTTCTTGTCAAATTGCTCTATCGCAGCCCGTAAGCAAGCTATAATTATAATGAAGAAAAATCTGCAGTAAAATACCTACTACTGAATCGTCAAGAATAGTCTGCAATACATTTGAAGATAAATATATAAGCTAAGCGCTCTGGTGGAAGAGATACAGTGGTTTCAAAAATTATTCGAAGTATCTATAATAAAAAAACTCAAAGTTACCTCGCGTCGTTGCCGATGACCAGCAAACAATTGGGCAATCTGCCAGCATCGACAAAAACTTTTCGAAAATGATGATAAACAACGACAAGATCTATATTTGTAGGTATGAAGTGGAAGCCAAAGATCGCCATTACAATGAGTGAATTAAGAATTGCTTAGAGGAAGAAATGAGCGAGGATGAGTCAATCCAAGATGCAACTGATGTCAGTAGTCTTAGTTAGCTACCAAGCTGTAATCTAATAAGGAGTTTGAGAGAAGTTGAAAGGCGGCAGACGACACAGTTGTGACCTAATTAGCACCATCTCGCGCAAAATTTGATACTACAAGCATTTTTTTCTCTTCTCACATCTACTCCTCACTTTGAAAGAACGGCACCTCAGCATATTCAGTATATTGCACAATAGAAATTCCCAAATAGTTGTTCGTTATTTTCAAAAGAGAGGTATCTTGGTGGCATAGAAAACTACATTAAAGACAAGATACTTGATGAAGTTGTATCTACGACAACAGACGGTTTATTTTCCCGGTTTAGTCTTTCAATTACTCATATACTCGTAGTTGATAGTAAAGAGTCCAAACTCTACTATAATTACTATCTAGCATAGAAGCTTTTATACTAATTTTGCAATAGAAGACACTCAATAAAACAGCAAAATTAAATACCTACCTATTAGACACTTTGAAATCTATCGGAGAAAGAATCAGAAAACTTAACTTTAACTTTGTTTGGGATACAATATTCGCTACACAAATGGTATGTTTGGACAATAGTGCAGTATTTCCACAACAGCCAATAGATTAATTGATAGCAATATTTATGTCAAAACTAAATCTAACGTTAGACGTTTTAGCAAACAATTTCCTCGACTCGTTTTCAAGAGAGGTAACTTTTATGGTAGTTGCATTAAAACTAATCTTTAAAACACACTATATACAATCATCTAATAAATAAAATAAAATATATCAAAACTTAAATAAAATAAAATTATATCAAAACTCATTTAGCATCTGTGGTGTTATTCTTAACTCCATAAAGAAACTACCTAGAAAATTTATGAGAAGATTGGAACGAGCTTACTCCATTAGCGAAAGTTTTATCGCTTTAAAGGAAGTGCGAACGAAATTATGGAACTTATTCAAGCGTATCCCATTTCCTTCTCGACTTTGTTTGCAGATAGTCTGGATCGCACATATCGTTTAATATTTAATGCCGCCTAGTAGAGAAACGTTCCGTTTGTGTGTGTGTGTGCGTTAGCATGGTTTTACATCCAATTGCAGAAGCAAATCTCTTTAATATTTTAGACGATATTTATCTGTAGAGTAGGTCGTCTGGAGACAAGCGAGTAAATAATTTTAACGGCAGAGGCAAGCACATTAAACGGTAAAGTGAAGACCATCTGATATATTTTGACGAGAACCCTCGAAAAAAGAAAACGTTTCCAATTCGCAGATAATAGAATTACTTTTTCTATCTACTTCACGTCGCTTTCACTATATATATCGAATAAATCAATTTCTTTCTTCGTATACATCTCCTTTTTTTCAGCTATTGTTTCTTACGATTTGCGATATATTTGGCTATTGGAAAATTATTCAGGAAAGGAAAAACATAGAGGGCGGAATGAGAAAGGAGAAAGCGGATCCGTTATGCGAACGAGCTTTTGGGACATGTCGTACTTTCAATCGAAATCCCCACCGATCTTTCAGGTATTGTAATAGTTCCACGTCCAGTCACAATGAATAGTCCTTCTTGTACTGTTGTGTATCGTAGATGTAGAGCGGAGGAAATTTAGGTCGCGGTGGTACTGGGACGATCTCGTCGTTGCTGCGCCTATACCTAGCAAGGGGAAAAGTGATTTAAAAGCTCTATACTCCCAAAACAAATGTTTTCTTTGGTTCTACTCCGAATAAAGAAACTTTCTTGTTAATCTCAATTCCTTTTTGCGAACAAACCTGCCAGCGACGTATACGGCGAATCACGTCTAACTGTCTTGTTTCTTTTTGTGTCTTACTTTATTCCGAGTCTTGAATGTGCTAACCACGTTCTCGTTCCGGTAATGTGTAAAATAATCTCTGGTATAATGGAAAATACTTTTCTTGGTGCATCTATACCGAAAATGGCAACTAAACTTAATACGACTGACTAAAGGCTTCTCGTTGAGGACAAACATTTCTTAAGAGTACATAAACTTTAAAAAATGTAATTTTGTTTGGTAGCATTTATAATACTAGAATTCTTGACTTGGGTTATACACAATGCTTTATTACAGTACAAGGTTTCCAATATATAATGAACTCTTTAAGGTATTTTTAAAGACTATCGTTATAGTTTTTCTGCTCCTGCTAATTCAAGAATGGGCAAAGAATCTGAGCTGCTGTCTGCGCTGTTACGCATGCTTAGTTAAAGTCATAGCTCCATAAGAAATGATGGTACCATACCATCGCGAAGATCTATTGTATTGTACCTGACAAATCGTTTTTCCAATAAAATTTATTATTATTATTATTATTATTATTTGCCCTACAGACTATTCCTTTATCTATGAACTTGCTTGGTACTATGTTCTTGTGGAGTTCCTCACTTTTTACAAATGACAGGGTGACCGTATATATATGGTTGGATAGTTGTGATAACTTTTTTGGGGAGGCCGAAAAATGTTCAACCTTATGAGGCAATGGAGGCAGGATTTTTTGCACGAATTAGAATGAATAAATAAAAAGTCAGTCTTAAACCAGCTAAACTTTTTTGGCGTCTAGCTCAAAACAAGCTTTAAGGCAACTTTGTTAATTTAGGAAGCACGACAACTGGTTTAGAGGTGTTTTTGATAAGCAAGTTGTTAAAGCTGCTGAAATATTATGGAAAATAGTTTATTTAGATCTACTGTTAATGCGGATGTGGAATCTAGAAGACTGATTTAGAAACTAAATTAACTGATTTAAAATTGGTTTTAATGGGCTTGATCTAAAGCCATTTAGATTTTTTCAACAGGTTTTCCTGAAAATAGACGCGAATTAGCTCGTGCCCAATTTCTCAGCATTTACCCACACCCCCGCATTTCTATTCAATACTGACTTCTTCATTTTTAATCCGATTTTTTCGTTTCTATTTTGACCACTAAACCTACTCCTAACATATTCTTTTTGGCGCGATTATGAATTTTGTGATTTGCTCTTCGTCCGCATTCTAATGTGTAGTGTCTCCATAGAGTACATACTACTGATTCTGTCTGATTGACCACGACTGACATTCATATACGAGTGCGGGTGGTAAATTACTTCCTGTTGACCGTTTTCGTATTTATTGGTTTTAAAATGTTTTGGGTCCCAGAAAAATCAGTCTTTGGCAAAATTGGACAGGATGGATATGGGTCTATAGTTGTTAATTTCAGATTTTCAAAGCTAAATATTTTTTGGCTTCCTTTGCTTTGGAAAATTGCGTCTTGGTTGTTTTCTTTATATCTAAAAAAATATGTGGTTTCTAATTGTGTTCCTAATTTTTCTCTAATACTACATTCTAATAAAGTTGCAAATAGTCCTCCTGGAACGCTTATTAGTCTTAAGTACGCTCTAATTCTTTAAAATCTTTTTCTTCCACTTTTTTACGCTTCAATTAACTAAACGCTGCCGTATTTGTTGTTATCAATATGAGATATCTTGTACAATATAGTCTGATTTAACAACATTCGAGTAACAAAATGTATTGGATTTGAGTTGGAAAACAAAGTACTCTATCCAATAATTTTATGAACGTTAAAAATAAATTTTCCAAGGAAAACGCTTTTGCTAAAACCATATAAAATACGCGCGGTTTGATTGAAATGTACCGCACGTGTAGTAAAAATACCGATAAGTAATTAAGGGAAACGGTAGCTATTACAAAGGTAGCATTTCAATAAAGTTTGAACTAAAATAACCAGGTTCTTTGAAATATTACGCCATGTAACTCTTTGACCTTTTCCAAATAAATAAAGTAATAACGTTCACGCATTTCATTTACCTTATTTTCGTCAAACAAAAAGTAGACTAGAAATGTTCAGCTAATTTGAATTTAATGATACGCTCCTGCGATTAGTCCTGAATATTACTTTCTTTTACAAATATTATAAACATTATTCTTCCAGAGTTGTAAAAGAGTATCTATTATCTCTAATGTCTATTTAATTCCCTTCACTATGCTATTATAACTTAGTAAATATATCCCTGGCTATTTTTAATTTTATGTTCTAATTTCCCTTTGTTTAAAGAGAAAGTCGAAAATACGTTTTCTCAGTAGATATACTTCAATTATAATACACACTTCTTTGGCATGTCTTGTGAGTTTATAAACGTAGTATTAATTACGATTTCAATTTCCTTCCTTTCAAAGTTCTAATAAAAAAATTGAAAGTTTGCTTTGCTCTTACTGGTATTAATTCCCTTAAGTTTTTTCCTTACTTTCACACAAGCTCCTGAGACCCGTTCTACACTTTACTTTACGGATCATGTTAAAACTTTATAATTTCATAAATTCTCGCTTACCAGTACCTAATCGCAAAATGTTTTCAAATAAAGTTAAAAATTGATTAACATTGGAAGTTTTGAAAGGTAAGCTACAACTTGCGTTGAGTCGATAACGTGTACTTAATCTTTATTTTCTTAATGTATTAGTATTAGTACAGACACATGACAGTGTTGTAATACAAAAGGGATACCTTAATCATGACTAGTTGCAAGTCTAATTGTGTAAGAAATAATAATAATAATAGTCATAAAACAAAGTCTGTTTTATTTTAAAAAGATCTTACAAAATAATTCAAATTACTCAATTATCCTTGACTGATCGTTGTTTTAGGCTATATTGAGTGCTAGGGAAATATTTGCAAAATAAAGACCTCCAGTGAGGTCAAAAATTTGTACAAGCAACCGATTCTTCAGCCTAGAAGAGCAACTTTCACAGGACTTTAACACCTGCAAATCAGTTACCATGGACCGAACTGCTATAAAGAATCTGTCAAGTCTAACAAAATGTTCTCTACAAAACTGAAGTCGTATCGCTTTAGAAGCCGTATCTAGTTTTTCTTGAAAACAACGGCAATCAATTCGGACTACCTACATATGTATGGAAAAGCTGATATGGACATGGCTAAAACGCCTAGCCAACCTGCTCAAAGAAACAGAATAAAATAGCATTGCTAGGACGGTTTGCGATTGGTTTACTGTTCGATTCTCTCTTTAGAAGATTCCACATCGATTATCACTAACGTGGTCTGGGGAAAATCCAGGAGCCTAGTATCAAAGAAGAAGTCGCAATCAGAAATACGAAGAGGTAATAAGAATTGAGTTGAGCGTGATATTGCGCTGCGATTCGATGATCTATTTTGCCCTCCTACATGACTATAAGTTGCTGGAATTTAGCCACAGCTATATAGTTTCCGATACAGTCTAAGGGCTTTAATAAACAATAATAGCTGTGATGGTTTCAAAGAAGGTACTTCTTTCTCGTTAATGATAGCTTTGTCAAAATAACTGGCACGAATTGCTGCAATAGTCGTGTAGTTTGATCAGATGCTCCGAATTTTCGTCCACTGCCCCGCAAAACCTGCGGTCACTATTATGTTTCAAACCCATGCTTGTCATGTGTCCTCTAAGGTGGCAGTACCCTGTGAGAAAACCCACCAGTACGCGTAATTTATTCCTAATTATTGTTACATCTAGTATAGTCCTTGCTGTTTGCTTATTGAAATTTCCAGGAAATCCCTTGGAGTGTCTCAGACCAAGAAGATTTTCTCAGAAGATTGCTCTGAGTTTCTGCTCCCTGTTCTTGAGTTCTCTTTCATACTTAGGTGCTCATCCCTACTCTGCAAAACATTTCCACTCCCATAAACGATGTTGTGGCGACGTGATGTAATGAAGAGTGTAAAGCTACTAATTGTAAGAGTGGCAAGTAAGTGTGGCAAGATTGATACGTATACTCTAATAAAACGATCACTTGCAAGAAGCCGCATTCTAAATTTCATTGCCAGCTCGTTTTCATGTCAATTACTTATATGCCCCCTGGTTACCTCTAAATTGACTGGTCTGTAGAAGGAAAGTTAGTAAAACATTGTGCGTGGATTCTACACATTAGCCACAACGGGATATGTCGAGAGTTGGCTGTCATCGCTCTGATATCGAAGTATGCACAGAGGTTAGTGGATCATTCTTCAGATTAGCTTTAAATCTTTAGATGTTTGGTAAGGTCCAAATCCAGATCATCTACTTAGGTTCCACAAGAGTTATAACATCAAGGGGTGTAAGAACTATCACAAACATCACTAGACTTCTGCCAGCCGCTGCAGTTGAAGCTCTGGTAATACCATGATCTGGTAGCGCAAATGGCTGAAGAGATATATATAGAGTATAGAGATGCCACGAAAGCATCGAGCACGCAGCAAGCGAGCACGAAGCGAATAATATGAATGGGTGTTGACATTTTAAGGACAGAGAAGGACTAGACAGGAATGCTGTTTGGCTACATAGTTATCGCTATTTAAACTTACACGAAAGTCATTTTTAACTGCTTGCAGGTAAAGGAATCAACAGATATTTTCTTTTGTATCCAAATTGCATAGTGTAGTAGATAACTCATCTAGTTATCCAGACGCTCTTTGATAAATGTTAAAAGTAAACTTAAGGGTGGCATCTTCGTCAATTTTGTGCCAATAGCGTTTCAAGTCATTAGAACCTACCAAATTAAATTGTTTGTATCATCTTAGTTTATCATCTAGTCTCAGTAACATTAT
This sequence comes from Popillia japonica, assembly GCA_004785975.1. Classification (NCBI taxonomy): domain Eukaryota; kingdom Metazoa; phylum Arthropoda; class Insecta; order Coleoptera; family Scarabaeidae; genus Popillia; species Popillia japonica. The sequence goes on along the minus strand of SMLS01075093.1, from coordinate 60,203 downwards.
CGATTAGATGATGAAATTCTCCTCTACCAATACGATATCCTTTGGCTTTTAAACTTCCCAATGTACCTAATACCTGATTTTTTTTTCAGGCTATTTAATAAGTTTTGCTGTACTACGACTTATAGGAATATCATCTTCTGTGGAAGTTAAAGAAAGTTACCTATCTATAAAGCCACTTGAAATGTCCATTCTCGTCGTACATCTTTAGACCACGAAACCAGAGCTATATAATAAAAGTTCGTAAAAATTCGGAACGTCTTAAGGCGATGCGATCATATAAAACGATAAATATAAAGCAGAAACTTGTTGGTTTATTGCTTCTTCCGGGCGAGATGACGATTATGCCTTTTCGCATAAATTGTCCTTACCTGAAACTTCGCGGAATTTTCGAAAAAAAAAGAAAAACGTAGAAGAAGAAAAACGCCATTAATTAAATTAAGCAACGACATCCTTAGCCTTTTTACGAGGACAATTTATACTCAAAAATTATTTGTCATCAGAACAAAATAAAACGAAGTTTAAATGGAATTTCCCCTTTTATAATCTTTTTTTTTCTGCGCTTCTAAATTTTATGATAATGAGGCCGCTTTTCCATTATGACGTAAATGTGCCAGCCTTTCTGCGTTCTATTGTATTAACATTATCCCATCCTTGTAACACAACAAATATGGAAAATATTAAAATTTTTATTATACTTAATGTACGTTTTAGCGTTGGCATAAAAGACTTTATCGGTATTGGAGAAGATCTTATAGCGCGATGGAGAATTATTAGGGTAGTATTTGTGTTTGATGAAAATGGACGTTACCGGTGTCGTTTAGAACTGCATTAGCGAAGAATAATGGCAAACAAGCGCTATCGTATCAGTAGGGAGAGGTTCCAAATTAAATTCAGAGACAACCACTCACGGTATATACATCCGAATGGATTTGTCAAGTAATAATAATTTTACAGTTGAATTCAAGGCTGCTTCCTCTTGAACCCAATATGATTTGTAACTACCCATCATTGATTCATTGCGATGTAAAGAATAATTGCCAAGGTTCGATTCTACGACACTACAACACTAAAGCGTCTTAGGTGGTAACACACCAATAATAACGACATTTATTGAGAAGATCACTAGACGAGATGCATAACTGACAAGGGTAGATTCGAATTTTGGTACAATTTTGAGGGTCATAGCTATATAAATACTGTTGAGTTGAAAGCAGAGAACAACTGAAAATCAGCTTGAGGAAACACCTAACCTGTTAATATTAACTCCATTACTATAAACATGAAAATCAGAATTAGATGGTAATTAAAAACTAGGGGAGATAACTAGAGGTTATTTTATCAGAGATTATCAAATAATGCTCATAGGTCCAACAGAAACAAAGGACTATTTGCCAAACTAAGAACAGGAGAAAATTGTGCATAGTTTCAAGCAGAAAGAAATTATAAAGAATCCAAGAGTGTGGGGGGTTCAGTCATTTTCAAGACCACACAATATATACCACTTCAAATTGCATTCTAAACAGATTCTATATCTGTTCTAACCCCCGAGGTTGCATACGAATTTGGTCATGACATAAGTGTATGGAAGAGAGCAGCTTGCGCCAAATGCAGACGAGGTATCAACTGGCCATGAGTTATTATTGTATGGTTGTACACCGACCAAAGATGTTGTCATTCCGCTTTTGTCACGAAGTTTGGAAAACTATAAAAACCAAGTTCTGCCGGAAAATACCCGGGTATAAGTCAAATACATAAGTTACTGTCCCAGCAAAATATGCAACGACATTTAATAAAATCAGTGGCTGTACATAGATAAGGAAGGTGTGATATTAATATATGGCAAAAACATCGTCATAATGTAGGAGTTTTGGAAACGGATTCAAAATCCTGGTGAAAACATTTTCTGTGTTGGTTTAGAGGACAATCTGAGAAGGTCGGAAGAAGAAAGAATTACATTAGCGGAAAAGGTGGTCTAGGCTTACACTGGATTTCGTTGTAAATTAGAAAAAGCAAATTTCTGTGAGCTGATTTGACACTGAGAAAAAAGACGACCTGTAAACTTTTTCCAGGTAGTGGTCTTTACCAAACTGTTACCACTGATGACAATATTGATTTGATTGATCATAAATGGGGTTTAAAAAGTGTCCGCGCCATGGGTATAAAGAGGTTCGCAGCAGATCACGAATGTATCCGTCAAGCTTCGCTATTACAAATTTGGGAAGAATTGACAAAAATTCAGATGATTTGCAACAGTAAACAAAGTTTGGGTTTGAGCACGCACTTTGAAGTAGAGACAAAAATATAAGGCATGGTTCGAAACTTTTGTGTCGGTTAATATGCTAAAAAGTTCATAGCTACAGGTTCTTGGAATTCCGTTTACCATGTCGGCATACCAACACAGATCAATACCAAACAACCTATAAGAATAGAAACCATTTGAGAAAATCTGAATGAAAAGAGCTTTGTTACATTGTGAATGTCTCCGATTTGAGCAACTGTGTATGTATTTTGCAAAACATCTATTTTCAAACGATAAAAAATGAAATAGAAGTGGCTAAAACTGCGAAATTGTTTCTAAAATGATTTTTTGATAGGGAAAATAATTGATTGTCCTAGTCAAGCATGGTCCTTATCACGAAGGACGCTTTGAACTCTGAACTGGTTATATTCACACATACACAGTTATTACTTCAATAACAATTAAAATTTAGTCAATACAAGTCTGTCTGCTGTACTCATCAACGTTAATATAATTGGTGTAGGTATACATATATTTTTATGCAGGTTCTTGTCTTTCCTCAGAAAAATGATTTTGGAATTTAAAAAATTGGAGTCAGACATTCTGCTGCGCCGAAAATACTTATTGATTAACAGAAAGTATGGAAAGTAAGTATGGAAAACAAGCAAAGCATTAGGAAAACTAAATAATCTCTTCTTCGCTGCACTAAGATTGAGATCATATGCTCTAATTGTAGTCAAGCCCAAAAAAATTATCCATAATTGGCTGCAAGTGACTTTCTTAGATCCATACTAATATTACTATTACGAACACTATAGAGAAATTATTGTACAAAGAGGGAACCCATAGACTGTGAGGAAATATCTTTTTGTAGAAAGTTAGTATTTTATTGGAACAAAGTAGAAACAAAGGTGATACTATTGAAAGTGTTGGTCAAAATAGTACTATCGTGCCCGACGATTTAGTTGTGAAGAAAGCTTAGAGGAAAACATTCTGAATCTTTAATATTTTCGACTAAATAATTTCTTTTTTCTTATATGGTACGTGACGTATACGAATGACTTGCTACTATCCCTACAGAGTTGCTAATGATTACATGTTCAAAAAAATATATACAGCTACAACAATCTTAAAGGCTTCTAATTTGTTACGATTGTGTAGTAGTTACATAGGAAAATAAGTGGAGAAACATACGAGCGCATCAATATTGTATCACTTAACAAGTAAACCGTAACCGTTTTATCTTCTTGGTTTATGTAACGATTAAAAGGTTTCGGTATCCACAGCGTACGCCTTTTTATTGAGCCATAAAGTCACACGGTTCCTATAGACCACATATTGGATTTTTACTAGACGGTCTTGACTTTTACTACCGCATTTTTATATATACGACTTTTCTTGCTCTATTTCTTTCTCTTTGAAACATTACTATTATCTATATTAGCTTTTATAGCTGGCATTTTTGCTTGCCCATATGAATTCCGCATAAGATAAAAGCTATAATATCCATGTCCGGCCCCTCAAGACAAACAAATTTTTAGAAAACCGTTATTAGTTTAAAGAAATCGTACTTTTAGGTATTCAGTTTTAATATCGTAACATATTTAGATTCTACATACCATCCTTTGCCTTTGTAGGGATATATTTTTGCTAACACTATATTTATTAATATTTTCTCTATCAAAAATAATTTCTGTTCATGCATATAGGATATATGTATGTATGTATATGTGTGGCTGTTTTCCTTTATTGTAATTATGTGGAGGCGTTCGTACTGGACTAAAAGCTTTTCTAAATATATTTCTATTAACATTCAGTTCTTAGATCTAATCATGCTAATGTATACGATGTATACGAGATTTATGAGTGTTTTATACTAATTTCTAAATTATCCTATAAAATTCATTAATATAACCAAACATAAAAGCAAATTTTCAGGCCGAATATGGCTCGCAAATAGCTTTCCATCCTTTCAAAATAATTTCTTCGTTATAACTAATTATAAGTACTAGCATATTAACATATATAGAGGCATACATATAGCCGAATATTAAACATGACATAAACGGTATGTGAACGAATTTAATTGTAAGTTGTATATGGGTTTTATTTACCCCGGAGTTAAAATCTGCTCTTTCGTCTTGTGGTTCTAATTTCAATACTGAAGCTTTTTTTAGTTGCAGTTTTAATACTTAAAAGATATTGCAGTAATATTTCTTTCGAAGAATTTCATACCAATGTGATACTTCATTCAACAATTTCGCATATTTTCAGTTAAACACAGCATTCCAAAATGTTTTATTTACAAAGCGCGTAATTCTATATAGGTATGTATACATTTGAAACAAAATTTTTTAGTCCTGCCACGCAACACTGCAAACTTGCTATTTCAAGCTTAGCTTTGAGAGTTTGAGTTTGCTTTTTGTTGCTTCTAATAAATGTTATTATGAACTCCGCGTTGCGGTACATACAAATGGCAGTATCTTTCCCACTAGCAATACAGATGGCGCTGCCTTAACGACATCAAAGTCCTACTCGACAATGTCTCTATTTATTTTATTTGCTTCCTTACTAGCTAACAAGATCTTTTGTAAAGTTTACGACTTTAAGATACTTACGATTGGTATGTGAAAACAATAAATTTCGTTACGGTTTCAGAGAAGTTTCGTAAGATTTATTTCTCAAACAATGAGATTCCAGATGTTCTCTTCTATTTCACAAGTGGTTATACAATAATGTGCTAAGAATAGAGTTACCTGCAAGATTCAAATCTGTAGTGTAATGCGACCAACATGTCAATGTTTGCAGATAACCTTTATTTTGCGCGTCAAAATACGTAAAAGTTGTTGAAGTTCTGACAATGATCTAAACTGTAAGCTTGACTCGACAAATTCTTCGAAGTGTGAAACCATCGAAAATAAATAAAGGTGCGCTTCAGCAAGCTTTGTAGCACAGCTCTTCTACAAAATGAACGAGAAACCTATATGTCTTCGGTATAGTGTAGCACAGCTACAAATTTGCATAAACCAAACTTTTGTAATTGACTGAGCAATTATTATCGTTAAGTGGCGGAAAAAAGGAAGAAATAAAATCAAAACATCAAGAAAACAAAAATTCTCAAAAAGTCAATTTTCGAAGAGGAAGCTTTAGGAAGCTAAAACTTATATACAATATGCAAGAAGATTAGAACTAACGGTGTTGAAAGCTTCCAAAGTCCGAGTTCCTATTATGAAGATTTCCGGATTTTGATCGCGTGAAGATGAAGGGAAATCAAAGTCATAACGGTTATGTATAACTTCAGAAGAAAGCCCTAAAAATTTTGGCTTTTCGTAGTTCTGCATAAATTATAGGTTGTCGAAGGCTAAATCTTCTGGTTCAATAGAGAACAAAGCTGCAGGAACTTGAAATAACTAAGTATTGATATTCAAAAAAGGAATTCCACCAAATTGTCATGCTTCTCATTTACTTATATTTTATTATGCGCAATTTTTGGCCTAATACAGGGCAATGCCAAAATAATTTACATTAACTCCTAAAGGCAAAAAAGTATTATCGTTTTTTGAATTTATTACATTTACTAGTACTAAGAATCTCTAAAATAAACCTTGAACTTGAAACGACTTTCAATAGTCTCTCGATTTCTTTAGTTCTTTAACATTTAGGATATGAAATATATGATAATAAATTGAGGAACACTGTTTAGAATAATAGCCCCCGGTAATTTTAAAAGACGTTCTTAGTCGTCCCAAACATACTTTCAAGATTTTGAAATCAATAACCGACTGCCCTGTAAGGCTTATTAGTCTGTTTTATCGGGTACTTGACGTTTAATATCTACGAGCTGTCTACTAACTAGCAAAGATTTAGACAATTTCATTTTTCAACGTCCACTTAGACAAATTCTTACACACTTGTAAATAAGATAAAATACAAAATCGTTCCTCACAATTATGTTAAACTTTCGCTAAATGTTGTCTCACAATTCACAAATCTTTTTAACTTTGACAGTGCTTGGCATATACATAAAGTTTCTTCACAGAGATTGGGAAATTATCACATTCATTTTTTATTATTTATTTTTAATATCACTAATGATTTTAGAAGAAGAACTTAAACTTTGATAGGCAAACTCCTAGGCAGTACAAGATTATTAATTTTTTTTTAATAAATGCAAACAATCTAATTTACTACAAACATCAAAAATAACAAGTCGTTCGTTTTTTCATACACTTCTATCAACAGAACGCAGAAAAAGAAATTAGAGTATGAAAGAGATAAATACTAATCAATGTTCAAATATAAATCTTCCACAGCAAAACCAGCTACTAACTCTCAGAACAGTTGTGGCCACAATGGGTCTTCTTCTTTTATAAGTGTCCTCATATTGTAAACGAAAACTATTATTGCTGGATTGACTCCTTCACTCAGTATTAAGCTTCTGCAATTGCTTACTTAGATTTTTAAATACAGAAATTCTGAAACGAATTTTTGGGGTTCTTACAGGCTATGCGAGGCTTGTTCTATATTATTTCAATACTTTCGCTGTTCACTGTACGCCATTTATGCTATAACTGACTGAATTAATGTATACATAATAATCTTGTCATAATGTTTAGCCCAACACTTAATATATCAGAAATGGAGCTAGATAGGGGTTAAGGTAAAACATTGTAGATTTAAATATTTTTGATTCATGTTACGATCTTCAAATCTTGCTGCTCTATTCTGAAAAATGACAACAAACGAGTTATTCGTTTGTATCTTAGAATTAAAACCAAAAGACTCCAAAAGACTTGACTATTAAATCAGCATTTTTAGATGTCAAAAAATTAATACCTTCAAAACCAAAAATTAGGACAGATCTCAGTTAGTAATGGGGTATTCGTGTGTGTAAAACAAGAAATTACCATATGTCTGTTATTATTAAAAGATATCTCAGTTCTTCTAATGTAAACGATCAGTGCTCGTCTTCTTTATCAAAAAGACTGTCCGTCTTAATTTTTACTTTGTAAAATGGTGATAGGAATCTATCTATCAGATATCTATCAGCTGTCAATCGTTACTGTCATATTCACAACTAATATACATTTCTGTTTGGAACGCAGCAACTTTCAAGACTATTTCAGGACACCATTTAGCCCAAATATCGGTAAACGCAGAAATGATGAGGATGCGTTTTTTGTCTGGAGGGGGAGAGGGAGGGGGGAAAGGTGACTCTACCCTCTCGCTCCCCCTCCCAAACAAAGATATATGGACAAGTCAAGAGTCATAAAACACTAATGCTTATCAATTTGCTTGGAAGTGAGAAACAATGCAAATTAAACACTTGTTGTTTTTAAACTATGGAATAAAGTTCTAAGAAAAAAAAGGCTTTTTTATAAGAGTAAAACATTGTAATTAAGATTTTGAATTTTCTACGAAGAAAATAAAAAAACCGCCTATAAAAGATAACAATAGACTTAACTACGCAAACGGGAAAATTCAACCTCACTTATTGCCATCTACAAAATGTTCTTAATTTCGATTCCAAAGTGGCAAGTACCATCATCACAACTAATAAATTATGCAAACCGTGAAGAGTGCCATAGATATTATTGTCACCCTAATAAAGTTTTTAACGACGTGCTTACGAAAGCTGAATTATTAATAAGTAAAAAATGTACTTTTCAAACTTGGATCATCAGTTTTTACGATTCTGTGCGGAGAATGATATATAACTATTCCATTTGCTTTGACCCCTTATGAATATGTAAAATGTTGCCTGTAGAATACTTCTAACTATATTATTAAAGAAAGCCACCGCCATCGCAAACACATTATGCATTAGTGCTTAGCTTTTAGCATGCAATTTTATTCCGAGTAGTTACATCGCATCCTTACAATAAATTTGTGGGGATAATGCAAGCAACTTGTGTTGTTTTCTATTGAGAAAACGCGTTATCCTTGTAAAGTTTCAATAATAATAGCACACTTGATCTCTGTCGTCAGAAAAGGTAGTTTCAATTCAATTATTCAAGTAAACAATAGCGGAGTTTGTATTGAATTTTTCTTTATGTACGTGGGTTGAATATACCCAGAGTGGTTTCTCATAAAATATTAATTTATTCCGCTAATGTTCATGGAATTTTGACCGCGTAAGCAAACAGAACTCTATGAATTCTAAGTTTGTCTAACTTTGGTAATTATTTATTTACAAAAGCTTTAGAACATTAACGTTTATAAAAGTAAGTTTTATATAGTGGAGGATTTTATCAAAATTTAATTCTATTTTATATCATCGGTTAATTGTCATTTTAATCTGGGTGAACTAATAAACTAACACCTTGTCCATAATTAAGAACACAAATATCTTCCATCTTATTTTGTTCCGCATAGATAGAAACAATAGTGGGCGCGCACGGAATGCTAGATGTAACCCAATTTATTTCACTAACTGGAATGATAGGGACGGAATCTCCAAATTAGCTCCACCGTCTAAGCTAACTTCACGTACTTGTACACGTCGGCACGTTCGAGTAAAACATCGGCCAATTTTCTAAAACCCGCTTGTCCTGAACAGTCCTTGTTACTTACCTCATTACTTGACTTCATTTCCACGGTATAATTTTCAGTTTCGTACGAATAATTCAGCATAACGGCAATTTAAAATAGCTTAATTAATTTCGTTATTATCAACTTAGGTCTAATCTCCTTCGAAAATTAAGTTCCTACCCGACGGTGTATATCCAGTTTTAATTACATCGGTCTTGCGGTCCTTATAACATTTGCGTCTGGGATCATATATTTCTACCTCAACAATGCTTAAATGTAATGTGTATATGAAAATTCCTCCACTCTATATTCGGGATAGTACTGGCGAAGATGTAGTGTCTTGAAGGTGTTCGGTGAGGAAATTAAATTTGCAAATGGAGGTGTAACTGAAACCTGTCTCAATAGCACGTTAAGTGCACAAACAGGACGGGGATATTTTGCTATTAGAAGATGCAGCTATCTCAGGAGAAGTTGAATATGCATCTCAAGGGCAAATGCATATCAATTATACAAAGGCTTCTTGTATATTCAATGGTAAAACGATATCTACTTAAACCAATCGAGTTAGGCAACGGTATTATATTTCTTTGAGTTTGTTCTGTATCTAAATAATATGCACTCTGCAAACTAAATATAAAAATATGCACAGCCTTTCAGCATTTAGTATTTTCTAATAATGAGCTTCTAAAGACTTTTTTGGACTTGTATATGTCTACAGTGACACCTAATCTAATCGCTTCCATCACCTTTAATCACGTCAACGTTGAATTGGGAGTATAACATAACCTTATTGAAAATAATAAATTAACTCATATTGTCTCTAGTGGAAACTATACGTACTTCATCATTACTTTTTCAAAAAAATCACATTAGCCACACTTGAAGACCAGTTTATTGTGGAGTATGATTCAATCTGTGTAACATTTGTTCAGTCCAATACAAAAAGGCTACCTTGATGATCATATTTACTTTGCAGGTGTTCATCGGGATAGTATTTTGGGCCATATTGGATGCCGGCAATTTATAATTTGTATGTATTGTCGCAGCATAGGTGATAGAGACTTCACTGTCACTGGATTTAAAATTTCATATTTGACGTGTGCAGTCGTAGACCATATGATACGATTTGCGTTTTAAACTACTATTAGCTCCTGCTTCTTCTAATATATCCAGGTTTTTTCTAACGCTTCATGTGAGGAAGAGATTTTGTAGATTACGATCTGAATAATATGCTGATAATATCTTGAATCGTTTTAGTTCAGCAATGTACAGTTTCTTTTTAAAGTAATGTCTCCCCCAACAAACGAGTTCATATCAATAATGGCTTCCAATGGACGTACTCTAGCCGTCGGGCGACCTTGGTTATAGCAATGCTGGCTAAGCGAGGTCACCCGGCGGCTAGAGTACGTCTATTGGAAGACGTTATTGATATGAACCCGTTGGCTGGGGGAGACATTACATTAGAAAGAGAGTGTACATGCAATTAGCAATCTTAGAACTGAGTAAACTCTGAAAGTACAGGAGAAGCTATTTTTGACTCTGGCTTGTTCGTAGAATAGTGAACCAACTACCTTTCTTAACTTTGATTTTTACAGGAATATGGTCGCAAGGAATGTGCCCGGAATTTATTTGTGCTACTTTATAACTTTAGGCTGTACGTGAACCACTATCTTTTAGTTAGAGCTCAAATGCAAATTAGAGAGTTCCTAATGACGAATGCGTCTTTTTATCGAACAAATATGTGAATATGTAACATACGAGGTTAAAAAAATTGTTAGTACCTATTTGATTGATACACAGGCTATTATAAATTTGAAGACCGCCATTTGGGATCTTCAAAACGATGAAATCAATTAAAATGGAAGTTGCATTTCTTAATGCTGAAAAAAGCTGGAAAACACCAGTTTTCTTCGAAAGTTAGTGTAGTAAGAATTGCAATAGAATGCTAAAATATCCGCATCGTAATGCATCTTTTAATAGGCTTGCTTATTTCTGTGGATGAATATCGTAATGTTGGATTGTTTTAACAACTTGACATTCCACGTTACTAAAAAGCTTTACATCTTTCCTAGCAAAGGAAACGAAATAAGAACTACCTACGTTATTGCCGTTTTTTGAAAATATTTCAAAGTGTGTTTTGTCACAAAGTATTATTCGTCTCCACCGAAGAATTTATCAGACTTTGCATCGGTTAAAATATGATCCCATTATACTCGTATTTGAACCATAGCATTTTTATTGTAATTATAAATTTGGATCAACAAACCTAATCTGAACTTCTTCAGTTTGGCGTTTGAAATGTGGTACTATAGAACTGCTTCTTATGGGGTTCCAATATTTAAACGATTTTGTATATAACAAACAAATCTTCAATTCTGAAGTAATTAATTGTATTTGATGACGGTTTCCTTCATGTTCATACAGGACTATGGATTTATCCTACGTACACACATAGAATCTGAAATTAGATTTGATCCAAAAAACCAGCAAAGCAACACAATCTTCGGATTTTGTTCTTTTTATAGAGCTATACAAAATTTCGTTTTATCTGTGCAGTTTATTTTACTTTTGCGTGTGATACTATACAACTGTACCGAAGACTGGGTAACGATTACCAGAAAAAAAAAGAATACACAAGAAATTGCTGGGCATATCAGGGTGTATTTTATTTAATAAACGTTTAGCAGTTGAAACAAAAATAGATTTAGGACGTTTGACGCAAAGCAAACTCTATGTTTCTGTAGGTTGTCAAACATATAGCTTGTAGTTTTATCTAGTGACTTTCAGAAACGTACGGCTTTCAGAGATATTGTTTCTGTCAATGTTATCTACGCATCCGTAGTTGCCGAATCTGATTAGGTAGTTTAGTTTCTCAAGCTTCAGCAAAGATCCACCCACTCTTCCGGTATAAGTCATAACACGAAGTAACAATTACAGAATTCTTTAAGCAATTACTGTTATAAGTAGACTTATAGTTGTAGAGTAGTACTGAGAAATCGGATAAAATTTGACTGGTGAATTACATATATTCCCCTAATGAGAAGATGAAGACAGTTCCTACAAAATCTCCAAATAAATATAGTATTGAAAAGATCTTAGACCTCAAATTCATGTCAAATTCAGTTTAGAAATTATAGCTCTCCCTACTGTACATCTACTACAAACGTACTTAAGGCCTATTATAATTGAAGGATATGTATACTTCCAAAGCATCTACCTTAAGCACTATAGTATATTGTGTTAAAACTGATGAGCTAGCCGCAAATAGTTGATTAATTTCGAGAGCATATATCACAGGAAAAATTCCAATTGATTGCAAGTAGGCCTTTGGATGGATGGCATATATACATATGTGTATAAGTACATAAAAGACTTGCCTTACCTGTAGGTAAGTGATGACAAAATAAAGAAAAATGAATACAACGCTGTAGCAGTCAAAAAGGAACAAACTTTTTGTTGTTAAACATGGTCTTGTATAATCAGCTACCTTCTGAAGTAAATATAAACATATTTTGATACCAGTTTACTTGCAATCTCAAATATTTACTACGATCATCTATCTAATTCAAATAAGGCTTGCAACTTTTTTTAATTAAGGAGGGCATTAATTAAGCTCTAAGAAACGAAAAGGAAATTTCTTAAATACACCTGTTCTGTGAAAGCAATATTTCAAATCCTCTTCGTTTAATTTAGTAATTACATTTCTCTTCTGTTTTGTGTAATCGTAAGCTGTTTAATCCTTAAAAAATATTTTTCATTAAATTATTATTCGTCTCCCTGTATTCAGCGTTTTCGTCTTGATGAATAATAAAGAATTTAAGAGCTTTATATGGATTTATGTTGCATTCCTTTTTAGCTAATATACCTTTTAACTAAATTAAGTGGATGAGCTTTTAGGAATTCACTATGTATGTGAGTCTGAGATCTTCTGATTCTCCATTATTGACTGTATATTGTTTTTAATAAAAAGTCCTATTTAACAACCATATAATTAATAATCAACATGACAAGGTAGTATCCTGACATCTAAGTCATTGCTTCCCAAAGGTAGCAAGCATCTCGAGAGTATCGTTTTGTAACGCTACCTTTAGAATTTCCAGTAATGCTACTGTATTCCGCCGTTTCGGTATTTTAAAGACAAATAGGCGAATTATCATACATGCATGTACGTATGTTCCATTCGCATGCATTCGTACATGTCAAGTTTAAATAAACACTGTTCTATTGCGATATCATCCAACATTCAAGTTAGTAAAATAAACCGTGGGTGCTCGTATCCTACTAGACGGATAACATTATACCCCGTTTCGATTAATTATTGCATACGTACCGTGTTTGTTGTACAAACAAGAGTGAGAAATCTCTGCTTCTAGGCGGCGAATTATTTGTGAGCATACATTTGCTGGAATCAGCAATTAAGCTGTTGCAGAATTTGACAAAGGAAATGACAAAGGAGTGCATGTAGAATAGACAAGGAAAATCATTAATTGAAGAAGATAGACCTAAATTAGGAAAAAAATCTTTCTTGGTATAAAATGGTTACAACTAAAAATAATGTAGTGTATGGACTTATCCAAGGCGATCGAACGAAACGCAAATATAAATTCTGACAAAAACTAACAGGTAGAATTGAATACGGGAGCGAAAGAATAATGCTGTTAGAAGACTTCACTATGCGAATCGAGAAAATAGGGAATAATATAACCTAACCGTAGGTTTCAATCATTAGGACCGAGTAAATATGAAAGGAAGTGCTTTTATAAATTGCTGGATCTGAAGCAAAAATCTGCTTGTGTAAACTATGTGTGTACATAGTATATACATCATGGTAGTTGAAGTTTAGTAGTACTAAGGCATCATATAGAAGCTTTTTAATATACATTGATAGATGTTGTTTGCTCAGATAGGAGAGCTTAGTGAAAGCTTTACCAAGTGGTGCCTACTCTACAAGGCGTAGGCATGCAATTAAGCAATCACTCGATATGGATATACTGTTTGCTGTGTTATACGGCTGTTAAATGGGTTACAAATCGCAGCGGACGGGATCGTATAAGGTAGATGGTTTCATGAGCTGGTTTTAAAGGCAGCTTGTCTGGTTTAAAGATTTATTTGATCTACTTTTAAAAGAGGATTATCTGGTTTTGAAAATAGCTTAACTGGCTAGAAATCAGGTAAGATGATTTTTAAACAAGTTAAGCAGGTTTTCAGACTACCCTACTACAGATAAGCTAGTTAGCACGTTATCAGATTTTAAGAAAAAAAGGTTGGGATACTTGATCCCACAGCTTATAATATTTGAAATTTCGTGCACTTTATTGATATCTCTGCGTTGCCATTAGTGAACTTCGGCAGAATTTAGAATCTTAAAGTCGTGCAAGGAAGATTAAACAAATCAAATGGATTTCAACAGAAACTTCTTCCTTGGTTTGTATATTACCGTTTCCTTATCTTAAGGTATGATCGCATTCGCAATGGTTCAATTACCACTATCTTCGTCAAATATTATTTAAACCTTCCAAGTTATGGGAAAGGACGCCTAATTTCTGTAGGTGTGATCATAGTGTCAATTCCTTCCCTCTTTAAAATAAAAAATCGAAAGCAAGAGTAGCCTTCGTACTAAAAAGGCAGTAGCAATTGTGAAAAAAGGGGGTACTTTCAAAGAAACCCCAAACCTGTTTAAATTGTCTCCAATGACTATTGTAAGATTGATAAATGGTGGTAAGGATATCAAACTAGGCAACAGAAACGTTCAAGTATCTACTGCAGATGAAGAATGAACAAAATATGCTTGCTGAATATGTACCTATTAATTGTATCTCAGGTATGGATTAACACTTTTGTGTATCCAGAAACTAGCTCTTCAATTAGCCAACGACTAGAGTAAGAAATATCTGAATTTTTGAGCATTAAAGAAATCAACAAAAAAATGTGTTGGAAGATTTCTGCTAAAAAATAATTCTTTGTGAGTGCATTCTTCACAAAATCGTTATTCAAAAAAATTTTTATAACAAACATAATTTTTGTATTATCATATGGGTTGTAGATGAAGCAGGTAAAGCTTCACTAGTTCTGTAAAATTATTGTCGGAAAAGGTGATAATTTGATGTCATTTTTGAACCGTACCTACTAGCAAGATGATATGCAACCTGCCAATGCGTTATTTATAGCCCAAACTACCATTCCTATTTTTGCATCTTTTATATCTGTTGATAGAGATGTTTTTGAAGCTCTAAATAGCTTCATTAAATGGTGTACTTTGAAATTCTGGACATCGTATTGCAAGACCGCAGTTTGGCACCGTTTGAGATTAGGGCCGTAATCTGAAAATTGTCGAAATCATTTTGCTTTACTTTTAACATTATTTCGCAGCGAGACTCTAAGATGCAATTTCTTCAACTACACAACTTCAATAACTTTGCGAAAATGCCACAGAACTCGATCTTAGCCCTAATTTCTGACTTTGATCCATGATTTATCTCAAATTCTAGTACTTATCCATTTTTCTACATAACTACCTTCGCAATAGAGGTACCTTTACACTGCCAAGAACCAAGCCCTGAATTATTTTCAGGAAAGGAAACATCAATTTTTCTAGTACACTAGTTAATGAGGGATTAAAGGACTTCTGCTGAAAGAAGGCTCTATTGATAAGACTGTATGCGTTTATGTTTTTATCGTGTGCTAATCTACAGGATGGTATGATTGATAGAGTTGTACATATCTGTCAAGAAACAGGCCCGAATCCAAAAATTCAAAAAAATTATGATGATTGGAAACACATACGGCAGATATGTATGAATTACCTACTTTTTCTTGCAAAAGGAAAACGTTTTGAATAACTGCTGTTAGTGTAGCTTAATTGCAGAGCCTAAATAGCGCAGGAGGCATCACAGCAACAACATATTTTTTAGTAATCTTAAATATGCATTTATTTACATTTACGGTTCCTGAAATTTCTACAATTTCCTAAATACATTCACCCTCCTCCTCCTACATCTAAGCAAAATCCTTAATAATTTTGAACAACAATAACAGACACATATCTGCGGAAAAAAATCTTTACCAATTCATAATGTTAGACGACTCCTCAGAAATGCTTGCCATAAGCTAATCACGCCAATAAATATTGAAATTGGATTCTGGGCAACAGGTCAATGATTTCTTAATCCAATAGTTGTTACAGATGAAGTTATATTTGGTATTGATGCATGTCGCCATCAGTAGGTAGGTACCTGGAAAACTACACTCTAAAGCAGTAGAAACCTTCAAACATATTGCTTCAACATCATTTGAAGCATCAGTGATTAGAACTCCTTGTAATTTCTCTCCTGTTTTGGCCATTCTGCAGCAACAACGGCTATATAATATTACCACGTCAATTCGACGCTGAAGAAGACGAGATGGTTGCAACCAATTTATAAATAAGGGGCTTCATGTTTGACCGATTTCCTACTAAAGAACCAAGAAAATGTTATATTAGACAGACTAAAGGATTCAGCAAGCCTTTCAATTTTACTGCTAGATGAGAACTGCGTGCAAAGATAATGACACATTAAAAACTTACTCCATTATTATTTATAAGTAATAAACATTTTAATCGAAGTATTAAGAAAGTACATACATACACCTACGAAGATTAATGTCTTTTAAAAAGATAAGAAATTTGTAGTGTAATAAACCCTAGCGTCATTTTCGATTATGTCTACAATATACTTTGAAGTGGTGCCTGTTTAGCATATCTTTTCGCTCACGATCCATAAGAAAGCCTCCCCGAAACCTAAAGGACATACCCTGCATCTTATAGAAAATTAACCTTATCTCGAGGCTTTTGTATATAATGAAGTTTATTTGGCTCGTCTCTGGAAAGATGATGACATAAAAATGAATTTTTCCTTTAGGAGAGACGATAACGTTCTTATCACGAATTAGGGCAGACCTTAGAACATAAGCATTCCACAAACAATGGACGGCGAACGTAATTACGCAGCAGGGTTGCGTGTTTATTTGTGCAAGATATGCGTCTTGATGGTCGGTAGTCTGGAATGATTTTCGCATTGTATAGATGGATGTCGAAAAAAATAACTGAAATATGCTCCTAATATCTGCAGAAGAAGCGAAATAACATAGAATTAGGTATGAGCTTGACGTATTTGTGACTAGATTCCATTTCTACTACAGCTAGTTTTCATATTCAAGGAAGAACGGCGGCTTTATTCAATCCGTGCGATTTTATTTCAAAATTTATACTGATACAAAAACCAATATCGGTAGTCGGCATATGGATTTTATTGACGAAACAGTTGTTGACGTTTTTCAAATTATTTAAATTGCGAGAGTAAATCCGCCGAAATAAAAGAAGAAGCAGTCAATCTGTTATCCGGTTGCGTTTGTTTCGAGGAGGATATAAAAATTTATCGGACTATTTTACAGTTTTCGGCGGACTTGTGAATTGAAAAAAACTGAGAGAATCGTTTTCAGAAGTTCTGGTACTGGTGCGTTATTATATCTGGACTTCTCTGAATATTTAATAGAATATGCATTAAAACAAAATATATTACAATTAATTGCAAGACCTGCATGACAAGAAACTAGATTCAGAAACGTACTTGAAATGTATTAGGGCGTGATTACTGGAGCGTTTGCCATAATTAGGGGAAGTGACTGCCCACTGTACGAAAGTTAGAGCAGTATCAGTTGCGTGGTAGAAATTTATCGAATTACCATTATATATACTCGGGTTCTGTAGGCCTTAAAACATATTGTTCATATTTTCTATTTTATAAATATTATATCACTATTCATATTTATTTACAAACTCTTTTGATACACATTCTGTGGTGCATTGCAGCAGTCTACTGTTTTATTAATTCTGCGTATGGGTCACGTTGCAATATTCATGAATTTTTCATTTATTTTGCGGTTAACGAGTATTCAATATATTTTTTCAGTTCATTTATAGTTTTGATAAATAATACTGCACAAATGTATGTATTAACAACAGTCACACAAAATTAGTAGACGTGTAGCCCAGCCCATCCATGTGCATTATTTCCGGAACGATAAAGTCAACACCACTGGCTTCCTGTCTCAGGCCATATTGCACCCCCCAAATATTTGTCGATTCCAAACGCAATGCTAAGTCTACATACAGTAATCAAGAATCTGTACCTCCTCATACATGAGTATTTCCAAAATCAGAGACAACGCCTAAGATGTACACAGTTACTCTTGACAATAGCACAAGAACTTGCCAACTTGAATTTTAATGCCAAAGACACTTGGCGGCAAAGATGGCAACAAGAGGCACCACCTAATAGTCAGATCCTGGATGTGAACTTAGATCCTAACGTGCTTGCATTCCCCCCGTCACATATAGACTAGACTTAATAGAGTTCGCAGACGGCATGAGAGATGTAAGGACTCGCTCTTGAAAGGAGGAATAAATCAATCCCCTCAATGTGATTGGTACGATGCCAATCAAACAGAGGTCGCACTTCACAAGTGATCAAAATTCTATGGAACTCTATCCGAAAGCGGTACAATGGTTAACTAGGTTGGATATATTTCATATTGTCAAAGAACAATACAGAACAGACAAATTTGAAATTTCGAAATTGGTGACGGTTTACGACACTGGTTCCTCCAAAACTAGATTAATAAGAGGCAAAACTTATAAAGTCAAAAGGCAAGGATAGATTAGAATTAGTCTAAGAATTTTTGGAAGACTGTAGAAAATCTTCTGCTGCACTCGTTGCTGCCCTATTCGATAATATTCGGAAGGCTGTTAAAGTATGTACGAAGACCTCCAGATGCGAACTCCATGGGCACGGATCTAAAAAAATCATGCGTTCAGAAAATAGTAGATGTGATTTGGGAGAGGCCTTATGCTGCCAATATTTGAGGAAAAAAGGATTGCTCAAATGTTTTGTGGGCCAAACATCATGTAGAAGTTTTATTTACATTACTGAAGTAATTCCTGTATTATGTCTCAGGTGTGACCTTTATTAGGCAGGGCGTTGGTGAGGAATATCGTCCTGATTGTTTGATGATTACTGTTAAGCATAGCATAAACAGCATTATGATTTAGAAATGCATTGTTGCCGATAGTTAAGTTCGGCAAAATGTTTATTTACAAAGGCTCCATATACAGTTTAGAGTACTCAGATGTACTGCAAATTAGATTAATGTTAGTTCTTGCTGACATTGTTTTGGATAGATTCAAATTCAACGGCTGGTTTAGATACAATAGCTTTGTCTTGTTAGATTAACCAACACAATTTGGAAACTCCGAGTACATCGAATACCTTTAGGGTGTTATGAAGCGCAGAATAATTGAACAGAGCATTTCATGCAAAACAGCACTAAAATGTTTTGGTTTAGGTATGCTAAAGATTATATGCAGCGTGTAAGTACACCGACGAAGTATAAGTGCCTTTTTGTAAATTCATGCAAATAAAATAATTTACCTTTCATCTTTTAGTTTCAAAACGAAAAATTCAGTATGTAGTACTTTTGTATAAGACTGTGTATCATCACGACCGTATCTCATTACTAGAGTTGAGAACTTCTAGAGATATGTAAACATAAAATCTCAAAGTAGTATATAATTATATATTCGAGAAAATATAAACTAAATTCGAAATATATGGCTGAAATGCTGTTGGCTTTCCACTCCATAGTGCCTTCGTTAGAACCGCTGGACCGAAAGATCAACTTAGTATATACTGTGTAGTGGTTACTTAGATTTATTCTTTACTTTAATATGTCACATAGAAAATGAACGATTAAATGAGAAAAATAAATATTTTTTTAAGAACACAAGGTATGAAGAAGTTGTAGCTAGAACTGTCAAAAGCACCATTTTTATTTTAAATTCTTTGTTCAACTACAAACGATTATGGTTTCAGGGATATAGTATGGATTGATGGTGATGAAGTGTCAGAGGGTGTTGGCGCCTGAATCGTTAGAGCAACTTTCTTGTTCAATTGAAGTAAGACTATGCAATGCAAATATGTGTGGACAATGAATTGATGGTAAACCAAAGAAATTATTTTGCAATGTTAAACATATCCATTTGAAGTTGAAACTATTTTCATTACCAATGATTCTTGGGATAATAAGCCAGACCTAAAACGAAAAAAACAAAATACAACAGGACATTCACTTTTCGAAGTTTTTAGTAGCTAGTCTGATTCTGTCTGTCAGTGTCAGCTGCATACACCACAATTACGAAAAGTATCATTCACTTCCCCCCAATAAAGTAGGTATTTCTCTCTCATATGTACTTGTTTTTAAAGCCAAGCAAGTATGTATTTCTGTCGCATCTTCTAATTCTATGGCTCCAATGGTTTCTCAAAAGTAGCATAAAGATACTTAGCGCTTTCTAAACATCGTTCTGAATTTTGACAACAATGACTGCTCTAAAGCCAATTTTGTTAAGGAGGAGCAGACCTGTAGACTTGTTTAAGTAATTAATACTCCTTTTTGCACGAGTTTCTCAGAATTTTCTATTTTAGAGATATGGACATCTTAGTAATTACGGTAAAAGACTCCCCAAAAACTGGCAATCGGATTCACCTAAACCACCCATGGTGCAATTATTGATTTATGAAATTATTGATCTTGCCAAACTGAAGATAAATATATTATCCTAGGCCCTAGTTAGAATATTAATGAATGTAAATTTAGAGCATGGACAGGGCTTGGTTTCGTACGCTTAAAGGAAATTTTGATAGAAACAACTGTTTAACTAAAATAAAACTGAAATACTTTATTAATTAAGGAATAAATAATTTGTAGAAATGTGATATCTTTAGATCTCAGGAAAAAATTCCGTTGTGTCGTTTAATGGTAATTCTCGGCCTTTCCAATTTTTAATGGCAGTTCAGAGCCTTTTGGTAGATCGATAAATAGGTAATGATTGAAAAAGAATTTAATTTTGAATAACTTTACTCTGATATTAGGTCAAAATATGACTTGAAAAAAGACTACGAGAAAAGACTAGAAAATTATCGGTCAAATATTTAAGGCTAGGAATATTGGTTTGAGTGGCAAAGAGCATGTCTTTCCCCTTCAACGTCGAAATCGGAAAGCATTGCATGTTTGTTATGGAAATTCCCATCAAAATCACGAAATGCGCTGCTTTGATTGGTGGAACTTGAAGCGTCCTTTTTAAAACAATAAAAGGAGTTACAATTTTTTCTCTGAAACTATAAAAATATTTCGAAAAATCATTTTTAGATAAGCTTTTAATTATAAAATTCGTGTTCTACGGTAAAAATTATACCTAAATAGAAAATTCGATCAATTAAACCTCGATTTCTGGAACTGTCAAAACTGAATTCTAAAAGGCAATTTCTTTCTTAAAATATATTAAATGGAATACAACTTATTGGAAATCTCATATTGAGGAGTTGATGATTATTTTGGTGGTATTAATTTTAGCTTTGCTTTATAGTGCCTCTTTGAAAAAAGAAATGAAATAATCAGATTTTGATTTTGCTCTGGAAATGTTGAGTGTGTTCCTTACGTGTGATTTGGTTGTCTATAATGTGGAGTGTAGGTACAGAATCTTCTGTTGAATCTACAGCACCCTCATGTTTCTTTGGCTGGGGCATCCGACCGTCCTTGTCGAATAACCGGAAAGCATGAGGTTGGCTTTCGATCTTCACAGTCGATTTTGTGTAACTGTATGAGATAAACCATGACAATATATACATAAATATAGAAAAATAGTAAATTCCAAACGCTTTTAGGAGAAACCATCTACTAGGGGCACAAGGAATTGACTACTAAGCATTACCCCTGTTTGCAAAAATTTGAACAAGACGATATATACCGATAATCAAAAGACCGTAGTATTCCAATAGAGTGGATATTGAAATATTCTTATGCTACAACTTAAATGTAGTTCTTAGACGTTGTATCTGATATACCTAGATCTAGGTTAGGTACATTTTATCACGATTTTGCATAAACAACCTCTCCACCATGATCACTCACCTGGTGGTAAGAAAATTTGTTGAAATACGAGTGGAGGCACCAGGCTATTAGCTGTTGATCAAACTAGGCTCTAATCGACTACGCTGCCTACCTACGCTGCAAATGTTAATATGGTAAGTATTCGTAGTAATAGCAGTAAATAGGCCATTACTTCAATCTGTAGCTTTTTTTGCATAAGACATACACCTCCTTTATTAACATTTATGATTTTATTTGTTGAGAATGCCTTTACAGTTTTCTACTTAGGTAGTTCATACTAGGCAGAAATGTGTACAAGGTTCTGCTCTTGGGTGGTACTTTCTATTTTTTCTTACATTTTTCATTGATTTTAGGTAACACAAGATACCAAGTCATAATAAGTAAAAACAACTCCTTCATTGAACTGGTACGTATCCTTCCGTTTGGCATTTAGGAGTCGATATGAAACACTAACAAGAACTTCATAAAGTTTGGGATCCGATATTCTAGAAATCTTGTGAGAGGTTCTCATATCCACCTGCTGAGTATATTGCCTTACTCTGTATATCCATGTAACTAACCTGCATTAAGTTTAAATAATAACTTTTGCCACTTACATTTATCGCACCGATAAAACTATCGATTATCCTCTCTATAACTATCTTCATCAACTTCGATTTCCTCTTTATAATATTCGTAAGACAAAATGAAAATCTTCAATCAATGTATAACATTTCAGAAAAGCTAATGCGCAGACTAATGCACGCTTCAAATATTCAGAACAAAGTCGGGAAATAAAAGGAAAGTTTAGATAAACAGCTTTGGTAATAAGACACCCTCAAACTCCGCAAATGCCTATTCTTAGCAAACGATACATTTCATTCCTGTTTTTAACAATCTCGTAGAAAAGAAGAAATACTATCCTATCTTGAAATTGAACGAAAAACACAAGAAATAGATAGGTCTACATGTAACGGAGTATATTGTATTGCGGTTGACCAGCTTCTATCCTTCATTTTCCCTTGGAATCGACTGTTTGCGCCAGTAGTTCCCTCATCTTCGGTGGAAATGTTCCTTAACTGCCGGCGTTCGGTATCGTCCGGTTTTCCCTTAATGAGTGTTGTTTTGCGGGAACTCCGAAAGACGAATCCTGTAAATCAGTCATTAAGTAAATTGCTTAGGTTACCGAGATACGAATTACACACTGAAATGGTTAAATTATAGCATTTATTCAAATTAGAAATCGAGCCCGGTTAACCTTTGGCATCACGTACTATAACTTTTAGTTTATATGGCGTAACCGCAACGTTGCACCTCCTTCATTGTGTTTCCAACTAGTGTTGGCTGAAGTACTAGGGATAAAGGAAAATATTTTTTACAATCGAGTTGCACTAATTTAAGAAAGGATGATGTAAAGAGCATACCTTCTTCGACTGTCACTCTTTCGTTTTTAAATTTCTGCGTTAGGAATGGTGTTAAACGAAAAATGGCTAATGGATCTGGATTCCGAAGGGTCTCATTAGTGGTTCGTGTCTTAAGCCTATAAAGTACTTTTTTGTAAAGTTTAAATCCCTTAGATTTTTATAAACTTTTTTTCAGCAGATTTTAAATAGAAATTACAAGATAATTAGGTAAACGGACAATATTAATTATGACAAAATAAATACACATATAAATCTGAAAGAGAAAATCCATTTATAAATCATATCCTGGGAGACGGTTAGTACGACAGGATTTTACGAAGTGGTTGTAGCAGGGAGTGCAGGTCTGTGAACATAACATGAAAAAATACTTCAAAGCTGTCCAGAAATGCTTAGTGTCTCGTAATTCTCCAGAAATTGTTTTCAGTTGGAATAAAACTGGTTTCAAACTCTCTTCAAAAGAGAAAATTACGTCTTTTATGGGGAAGTATGAGTAATAGATTTTCACACATTTTCAGCAGAAATACAAATAGTAAGTCATCTGTTCTTGTTGCTGCTGTGTTTGGACTTGGTTTCTTTGCTTAAATGGCAATAGAATTAGTTTAGAATTACTTAAAATGTTGTTCCATCATATTCAATGTTTAGGTCCCAATAATTTGAACACTAATTCACTATCACCCGCAGGACACTGCTAAAGCCGTTTTATTATCGCTTTGATAATATCAAGCATTGCTGTCGAAACGCGTTGACAATTATCCAAGTGTTTGGTGTCCTGTGGGTGATAGTGAATTAGTCTTCTACTTCGGCAGCAAGAGATACAGTGAATATTTGTCGCAATAATTTGCTTCGTTGATAGGCAAACAAGCACTGACGTACAATAGCCTTGGAAGTTTTATAGGAAACGTATTAAGAATTTCACAAGCAAACTAGGCCGTTTTCCATGGTTTCAATGGTTGGAACTTTCCTGCACTGTCCATGTGACGTTTTAACATCTTCATCAAAATACCAGTGATGTTCAGACTTTTTTTACGAATTACTTACAGAAAAATAAAATCTGAAATCATCAGACGAAGCAATTAGGTCAAAGTTAACTGATATCAAAGACGAGGGAAGCTACGCTGCCAAATTGCTGGAACTAATATTTGATGCAGTATGGAAATTTAGTTTGAAATTATTGCATTAACCACTTTTCTAGTAATGTGTGGTGGTACTCATTTATTTGCCAACACATCAACAAGAATGAATATAGTAGTTTCCTTGTTAGAGTGTTCTGAGCTGCGGCTACCATAGTATACTTTTTAGAGCTCCACACCTGAGATTATATACATACAGCAGTACTAACGGCTAACTTCTAACAGGATAATTTTTGGAATATCTCCTTTTGTGCTATTGTAGGAGCCAAAGGTTTCTGGCTCCCCAGCATGAGTCTTCATAGTTTTCACCATGATGCGTGAAGATCTAACTACTTTCAAGTCAAGGAAATGCGCTTGGAATCCTAAATAATCTTATGTGCACAAGTTTGTTTTGTCACTATTAGCATCATTGAACCATACAATATATACTATCAAACACCAGCTATAGTTTGATAGTATGAGGTTATAATATGCTTGTGATTGCAAAATTAGCAAAATAGCACGACTACTATAGCCGGTTTCAAACGCTTTCGATTGACTGGACATTAACGTTCGGCAGTTGACGTCTTTACCCATCTATCGATCTTTTCCAATTTGGTTCTGATTTTTTTATTAACAAGCTAACTATATAGAACATACTCAAGGTGTATATTATCGATTTTAGAATAATTTCTTATTACACTTATCTTATCTCTCTCATTCTCTTATAGGTAGCCAGAAGCAGATTTCGTATACTCAGTTTTGCTAACAACCTATCGCAAAGTCTACAATGTTACGAAGCTTTATTTTTTATTTTTTTCCATTAGAGATCACAATCTCCAGAAGAAAAATTGTATGATGTGCAAAACTGCTACGTTTGTAGTGTTTTTTTTAGTTGAACACTTCATAACACACCACAGTACTGATAAGAGATGCATTCATGACCGTAGTTGAAACACTAGACTCCAACATATAAGTAAGAGGTCAAAAGAACAATAAACTGGTAATTTAGGAAACGATCTGTTAATCACTAATTAAATATCTAATCAAATTAATGAGAAATGCATTAAGTAAATCCAATTATCGTAATGCACTTGGTCGTAGTAGATTCCCACTGGCTTCGCTTGCATTTCAAGCAACCACATCAACTGGCGTACTAAGCTAGACAGTATAAACAGGGTGTAAACTCGTCACTCCCAAAAACGATATCGTTACCCACAGAATTCCCTATCATTTAGCAGTCCGGAGAAGGAACTACTTTGATAACAAAATATACTAGGAAGAATAAGTTTAACACAATTTAAATGTATTCGTGTTAGATTAGAGTTTTATTAGAACTAATTATTTAAAGTGTGAATCTTTTAGAAAAACGTGAAAAAGGGATCTACCAATTATGACATGAGCATTCGGACATTTAAACTATTTATTTGAGAAGAAGAAATGGTTTAAATCTCTATTTCAACCGTAAACGAAACTACCTACTGCATATGGTGCAATTTAAAGAAGATTAAAACAAAAAAAGAACGTAATTGCAGCAGCAAGAAAATGCTTTTACTGAGTTAATTAATCTTAAAAATCCAATTACGTTAATGCTTAGATATCTCTAGATCTACTCTAGATGTACATTGTTAGCGGAAAACGACATTAGAATGAAAATCAAGTTTTTAATTAATTCTGTAATACAATAGAGTTGAGGTAGCTGAATTCTTAATGAATTAATTAAAACATAAAGTTGTATTACATAATCGATGATATTCACAAAAATAGTTAGTTGATATTAAAGTGTTGGACTAATTCGGGTAGAAATCTATAAAATTAGACCTTCATAGATTAAAAAATGGGACGAATAAATATTGTTGCTGGTTTATGTAGGTATAATACCGCAACTGAAGAGTTGCCTACAGATATTTCCTTAACGGATAATTAAATACAATACATAATTTATAATAAATAAAGTAATACTAGAAGGAGAAAATTTGCAAAGAACCAATCAAATTACTTACAATTGGTAGGTATACATATTTTATCTAGCCTAACACGCATACCTATACAGTGCTAAAATGAGAAGATACCCAATTTCAGTGAATTCGAATTATGCAAGTTATCAGATAAATTAGATATAATGTAAAATTACACAATGGTTTATAAAAAAAGATAAATAAATAGGTACAAAAATTGAATTTTTCAAAAGTTTAGATCTGAACGAATTGCATAAGTTGAACATTAACATCGTAAAGGGAATTATGGTACTACAAATAGCAAATCGTTCTACTAAAAGTAATGACGTCGTTGTGAATAAGATAAAAAATATAGAAAAATGTAAAAGCTACCTAACAAGTTTCCAGGTCCCTCGGTGTATCGGTCTTAAATTCTAAGAGGGCTGCGTACAGTTAGCTCAGCTTCGGCTCTTCCCTGAACAATATTCCAATAAAATATCCAACAAAGGCCTTGGGCTTTTAGGCCATTACGAAACATCTAGTTCAAATCTTGAATGATTACCGGCACATTATTCTAGTATTACAGTATGAACTAAATCAACACGCCGAAGTCAAATTACCATCTGAAAAGTAATACAAAAAATACAGGTTCAATGTTACCTTCACTGCGCTAGTCGTTTAGTATACTTTCCTGTATGTAAACCAATGCAAGCATATCCGCTCAATCCTCTGGTTGCACGCAGTCAACGTGAATCAGTCGATGATCAATCGGTACTTGTAAGGGTTGATAGTGATGTGTCGGTAAACATTCGTAATTCGAACCATACTAGTAGGTATGCTTAGAATTATCGGCCTGAATTACCGTAAGTCGTCCAAGTCGTCAATATACGACCACAAAATGGTGTAGAAATAATTGCGATTTCAATGACGCTGATGCTAAGTGTGTGTTTCTACCGTTTCTACAATCAAACTCCAATACTACTTCCAACTATTTCTGATATTTAACGTAAGTACAATATAATACTATACGAAACACGTGACTAGGTACTTAATAAAATCAGTGGTCAAGATTTCACGCTTCACCTATATGATGTTACTGGATTTTAGTGCTCCTGCGTCAACGACTTAAATCCGACCCTATCCGTTGATCCGCTCCATATCCGTTCTGACTGATACTTTGCAACCATTTGCAACCATCCTACTGTGCCAACCCCGAAAAACGTAAAATCACAAGTCAGACGTCGAAAGCGCTAACTAAACCGAGAAGCGGGCAGCTGAACGCGCTAATGAACAAACTGTAAACATAACTTGAGCATAACCTACAAAACTACTATTATTGACTTTCAATTGACGTTCACAAACTGAACAGCTACATACACTTACCAAACCTTACCTAGCATTAACATAGCGTTCCAAAGATAAAGGAAGGGCGGAACACCACATAAAGTAAAAACTTAAAAGAATATACTTTTCCCAGGTGTTAAAATATACGAAGCAAGAAATATCTATAACCAACATATGCATACCTACACCGGGCAATATGTATATCGCTAATATCATGTGTTTTTAGGAACAAAACGCAACTATATCCTTTAAAATGAAAAATACAAACCAAATATACATGCTATCAATAAAATATAACTGCTCTCCGATGTATTGAAATTGATTACTACTATTGGTGTTGAAAAGCAGTGCGAAGATGTGGTCTGTGAATATTTATTATCTTTTCAAGAATGGTAGTATTTCTGAACATACTGACAACACTTAGAAACCGTTGTATTCTTTAATCAAATATAATTAAAACTGGCAACTTAACGGTACAAGAAAGCGTATAAGAAAATATGTTGGTCCGTAAGTTTTAGTATTTAGTAAGTTCTTATGCTAGGGTTAGCTTTAGAGAATGTGAAATATCTGACATCTTACAATAAGTGTTGTAACAAATCTTTGGATATAGTACCAGTTTTGCATTAGATTGTTCAAAAGTTCTTTCGAAAAACATTTCCGGCACAAACAGAAGGTACGTTTTCCAATCATAACATAACCTAACTAGCTATTGTAGCCATAGTTTATAACATCGGTACTATGGTGGGTAATAATCACCAAGCAGTTATGTTTTGGAAGCCATTATGTTTATTTGTAGGAAATCTCACAATCAGTAAAATGATTTAATCTTATAATTTTGAATACACTCGCTAATTAACCCAGTAGATTGTTATAATCTGGTCTGTAGCATCAGCATTTATTGAGACTCGACAAATATAAAATAACTCCATTTTGTTTGCTATATCTAATTGTTTTTTAACTACAATTTGACAACGTTTACCGTACCACGTTCGCCCGGAGAAGTAATATCGACCAATTCCGAAGTGGATACGCATACACAATCACTTGTCTTGAGAATATGTATTTTTCTGATCTTTATGTACTTATCTCTCTAATACTTAACTCTTTCGGTTGCTTTTATTAGTAAAACCGTTTCTCCAATTATACCATAGATGCCTATTACAGAAATGCCCAGTTTTATTAACAATGCCATAAATAAAACTGCCTTATTATTGCCATGTTTAATCGCACATATTACATCTTAGAAACAGTATTCTCGATGTACCTACACGAATTTCTGTCGGTTAAAATCATACAGAAAACATAAATAATCTATCTAGAAAGTCGTATTAAGCGGTAGTAGAATCCAGAAGAGGCAATAAAAATGCTTGAATTACAGAAGCGACTATAAAAAGCCGATAGTGCAATTATGTCAAAAGGCGGAACCATTTTTTTCTCAAATAAATTTGGGATTACTAATTTAAAATCGTATAACGCTATAATCGGCAATACCATTGAACAAAATTCAACAAAGAGGCATTGGAGTTCTTATCTACATATATATCCACGGGCTCACTTGCGTCTTCCTTCAACCTACTTCTTTACATAAGTTAACAATTGTGTTTTCCCGAGTGATTAGCTATGCTCATTCGAAATAGCTTTAATAAAAGTAAGTGTGTGGAAGTCGCAAGACCAATGATTCAGTCGTTCTTATTCTAATATAGTATATATAGAAGTCTCATTGCTTTCATTTTGTAGTTGCTTTTAACGATGGTCATATACTACATACTCTCATAACACATATGTAAATGTAGATAAAACTTTAAAAGTTAGCAAAAGGGTGATAGATAAAAGAGTGTCTCCAATGTTTACTCACTTGTGTATTCTTATGCTAAGTTAAGTAAGATAAGATACAAATTGAAAGTTCCTCTCCGTTATTATTTTGTATTATTTAATAAAGATTTTTGTATTTGTCGAACATCAGAGATGGTATCTGGTTTAGATTTATTTTAGAAATTGCAATAAAATTAATGGTGAATGAGTTTATTCTGTCAGGGGTGCATTTCAATTTTTTCTGCAAGAATTTGCAGATTTCTTTTACTTACAATCACTTTAGCACAGCTAGAGTGAGGTTGAGACACGTCCTCAGATTCCTCTGGGGCATTCACAACGAATTAGATTTTTGTTATAGCACTTACAGCCGCATTCTTACGACGAAGTGTTTGAAGAAGTGTTTGAGTTCAAAAATTGGTATAATGGACTAAACCACTGGCCAGTCCACGACAATAAAAAAATTACATCTAGGAGCAAAAATCCTGCTTGTACAAAGCAATCACGAGAGTTTTGTGATAAAGTGCATTTATGTCTTAACAAAAATTCTGATTGTTTTAAACAATTTCATAATGCTTAAAATTTGTTTACCTATAATTAAAGATAATTTTTGAAGTATTTGTTATTTTATTTCCCTTTGGTGACGATGTTGTCAATTGACGAGTTGGCCCTTCACAAGTGGTATCAAAACATTGCAAATATTTATAAATTTTCTAGTACTAGAGTTTCAGATTTTTGCTGTATGATGACATGTAAATTTGCAGAATATGAGAATGTGGAGCATAAATAATCCGCACTATTTTGTGGAAGCACCATTGCATCTATAGAAAATTGGAGTTTGGGTAGCTGTTTGTCAAAGAATGATTATTGGAAGGATCACTAATAAGATCGAAGAAACTAATAACATACCTTGGATCTTAGAAAAAGTTATTAATTCCGTTACAATAAGAACCTTACACTGTAGAGATGATGGCGGTCGCCATATAACACATTCAATTTAATTATTGTTTCCGTTTATAGTATGCAGAATTATGTAATATTGGTATTGCTTTGATTTATAAATAGAATAAAGGCTTTCTTGAATCTCCTTCCCCTCCCCCAATCTCAGACCTCACAAGAGGAAGGCATTTCTTTTATTTATTAAAATCAAAATTTTGTTTATCGAAAAACATGAAAATGATACTTTAGAATTAGATTTGCTGTAGAAGTTTGAATTTTTATCATTTTATGTTTTTTCTTTCAGTTTTACATTAAGGTGTTTTTATTTCGAAGGAAGGTGTGAAGAGTACGAATTCCTTTTTTTGTAAATTTATTTGCTTAATTTTGCAGAGATTACGTATGCGGGTCACATATGCGTTTAGATACTGTTCATCAACAAAATAAATTTTACGGTTCGCTTCCACGCGAGCCTAGTAATTAAGAAGGGTCAAATTGAATATACGCTTATTTACATTTAATCAAACGGAAACGAATGTTTTTTAATTCGCTAAATGAAATGAACGTAAACATAGTTGAATAAACAACGAAGGAATACAAAACTCCCGGAAAAAATCGCGACAACGATTCATTATTAAAAATGGTATAAAAATATGTGACATTCGAAATAATCCACTATTAAAAAAAACATTACATATTATGCGGGAGTTAAAATAAATCAGACTTTAAAGGTCAAATATATGTAGGGCTTAGGCATATAGAAGCATTTTTTGCTGTTTCAGAGTTACATAGTATCGATGGAAATCCATTTTGCAAGGCAATACTTTTTGCTAACCATTAATTTGTACGAAATGTATCATCTACTTGTATCCAATTTACATATAGTGTTTTATAGACAGATTTTGTATGAGGATATTTCTGAGGTAAAAGGTTTTCCTCATATTCTTTGTCGGAATATATGATATTACTTTGACATTTTAAATTTTTGTTATACTTTAGTTATTTTTACTTTTTTTTCCAGTCAAATTACCGTACCAAATGAATAACAGAATGTAGCAGAAGAAAGAATTAGAATATGTAATTAAAAGGACGAACAATGAAGAAACAAGAAATCATTCCAATAAAGGCGAACAGAAAGTGAGTTTGCACAAACAGGCATAGAATAACAAGTAAATCAGTAGAAGAGACAACCAGATAAACTGATTCAAAACTTTCGTAAATGTTCTTAGGTTATGAGGTAGCACTAGATTACAAATCGATACTGAAATTCTATAACTAGTCTTCGAAGTCACCAGCTTCTTAATTCTGTAAATGAAAGTGTGACTTTCGAATTATTACCAAAAGTAATTCAGTTTCAGTTTAGTTTCAAAATTATGCTTAAACCCTGACTAGAGGGAAATAAAACAAGAGAAATTATCCACAAGATCAGAAGAATACTCACAATGTGTTGACACTTAGTCAAACTTAACACGTTCACTGCCATAACTAAAAATAAACTTTCACCAGGAGCCAATTTTTTTTTAAATAATTGATTAATATTGTTGATAATAATTACTGCTGGTACTCTACAGTTTTTAACATTATAGTGAGAAATGGAAACCAATAAGTTTGTAAAAAATTTATTATCGGAATTTGGCAAAACAAAAGAAAACAGTTACTTATGAACGATACTACTACAGTTCAAACAATATCCTGGCTCTTCTGGACATTGTTTGCATTCATAAACTGTGTCAGTACGCATTCCTTGTTTGGCACAAGTTTTGCACCTTTTTCGCATAGTCAGAATCACTTTTCTTCTAGTATTTTTAATAACTCTGTATCCGTGTAACGCTTAGGAATCACATATCTCGCTTTTTTTTAAGTAGAAGAAGCATTGTTAAGCTGTTATTATCACCCATTTTTATTTGTTTCTCCCATAACCTCAAACTATAAAAATCAGAAACCACATAGGTATACTAAACACAAATATTCTTACCATAATGCCGACCCAAACAGATACTCTGAATTCGAGTGCTTCATTACATGAATCCACATTAAACGTAAGGGCGATAAAAACGCTTATAAGCGTCAGTGGCATATGGTATTGAGGTTCCATGACTCTAAAAAGTGTTGGTGGCAGCGAACGTGTTTTAACTGACAATAAAAATAAAATCTAAACTTCCAAGTAAATCACAAAGGTGTCAATGGTGTTGGAGCTGGATCTCCTAATGAAGATACTATTGACATTGCATCACCTATATTAAAAGACCGGACATAGGGGGACCGTTTATCATACTAGAGTAAGAACAAATAATAATTAAAAAAAGAAGAGCTGGCAAAAACTTTGTTGTATTTAAGCATGAAGAGGCACGAGCACGTGATTTTCAAATATATTTTTTGCACATCAAGTTACCTAGAATCTTAAGTTAGAGGATGCACATAATGACAATCCTGGAATGTTTTAGAATTCAAGGTGAGGGCAATGTTGCACTGCGACCAAATGATCTATTGCGGCCCCCTACATGAGCTATAAGTTGGTGGTATTTCCCCACAGCTACAAGTCCCCATCCAGTCTAAGGACTTTGATAAGCTGCAATAGCTGTAATGGTTTCAAAGAGGGTATTTCTCCTTTGTCATTGACATCTTTACCAAAATAACTGGCGCGAATTGCTGCAATAGCCACTGGATTTTCGTCTTCCGCCCCGCAAAACCTGTAGTCGCTATTGTGTTTCAAACCTATCCTTGTCACGTCTTCCCGAAAGTGGCAGTGCCCTGTGAGAAAACCCACAAGTCCACGTACTTTATTCCTAATTAATTCTAGTCCTTGTTCTTTGCTTATTGAAGTTTTCAAGGAATACTTTGGAATGTCTCAAACGAGTAAGATTTTCCCAGATGGTGGTTCTGAGTTTCTACTCCCTGTCCTTGACTTCTCCTTCATAGGTGCTCATCCCTATTCCGCAAAATGGTTACGGTCCCACAAATGATGTTTTGGCGGCCTTCATTGCAAATAAATTTGCTTTCTCGTCACCACTGATACCAGTGTGTCATGGTACCGAACATAGTGTAACACTGTTTTTTTTCTGTTTGGGAAGATTGTTCAGTTTCTGTAAGCATTCCCCGACTAATTTTGATCTGATGGTGTTAGAACCCAGCGCCATTATAGCTACTTGACTGTCGAAAAGAATTGCAATGCTTTGCTTTCGATAGTTCCTATCAAGATTTAGTTGAGCACATCTTCCAATAGCATTGATCACTGCGTGGAAGACGCTGCGGTAAGTTCCCATTGGCTCTGAGTATTTGATTTCTGGTCCAAATACTCCTGCAGCCATACTTATCAGTCTTGGAACCGTCCGTATACTATTTATTTTTATTTTCCTTTATTGATTAGGTGCATCATTCTCCTTTCTATTCTCCCTTGTTGCTTAGCTTCGTGGAAAGTTCTCAAAGGTATATTTCCTAACCCTTTCGTCCTGCGTTAGACTCAAAAGTGTGGAGAGCCCCGCCAGAGGTGACCCAGCTCTCTGGCATGACATCTCAACCCCACCAGACCCCACTTTGAATAGACGGTGCAATGCTCTATGAGCAACTGCCGCCACTATGTGTAGGGAGTAAGATCTAAAATGATCTTCAAAGCCGCGGTGGGACATGTTCTCATGGCGCCAGTATGCACACACATGCAAGCCGTTGCAGCTTATCAAGAGTATTCTTGATTGTTACCTGTATGACCTTTGGGAACCAGGTTATCGCCCCAGCCTTCGCAGTATGCTTGGCAATATATTGGTGGAAGACCTAAATTTAACTTAAATATATTGATTTTAAATTTTAGTAAAATCGCTACTTGTAGCAGTATTTATGCATATCGATTTTGCCATTTGCCCATGCTCAACTACCCGTTCATTTTATATTATTTTGCTACTTTTTGCCTACTCCATTTCCACCTAGCTTCCTACTTCAACAGATAAAACTCTCCATAGATAGTTTTACATACATAAATGCATTATGCACTGATTCGTAAATAATTGATTCCGTAAACTATTTCTTCAATTTATTCGGAAGCATTTGCAACGAAGTCATGTTTCCGAAATGATATGAGATCTAATTCCAAGCGCCGGTTGCGCATTACCGGTTACCGTAACTGAAACGTAGTCACGAATCTTTTGCAGTGAGTTTTATTTCCGTTCCGTTCATCCCGGGGAATCGATGCAACGAGTTCGTCAAACAACACGTTCTGGAATCCCGTCCGTCATGTTTTGTTCTACGATAAAATCGTTTTCGCGATAACGCTACAAAACAAAGTTATCTTGAAGTAGGTATCGATACAAACGGGGAAAAAGGGAATCGTGAAAGCTTGCCCGTGATAATTAGCAGTTTGCAGGAAGCGAGCTTAAATGCGATTAGTGCTTTTGTTTTTTTTTTCTTTTTTTTTACTTCAAAATAATTACTAAGTTTAATCAAAGACTTTTTTACTCAAAATAGAAGATGAAGTCCAACTTTGTTTTAATTCGTGTAATTAACGAGTTTGTTTCGTAAAAATGTGTGCTGATTTAAATTATTGTGTTTATTAATTTTGTTGAAAAATTTTTTCTTAACACTTCATTGTACAAACGACGCAGTTTTTCTAATAATTCATGGTAAAAAGGAGAGGCTAAAACTAATGAAACGAAAAGATGAAAATTGAATTGATTTCATAGAAGAAGACTCTCGACAGCTTACTTGAAAATATAAATGACAATGCACGATATCAACTAATCTTCGATAAACAGCGAAAGTTCTATGGCAGTTAATTATATCGAGTACCCAACGAACAAATAATCCCATCTCGAAAGACGATCGCCGAAAGATTCACACCATTCACGAAACAAAACGAAGATTGTATAGAAATAGGTCATTACTTCTGACGAAAACCATCTTGAAATTAATTGTTTTTACTCGTATTAGATATCTGAGTATTGCCGACAAGAACCCAGGGGAAATTTCTTCTTTCGCTATCTTAGAGTTGCATTCGTATACTGTGAAAATTTCCACCACCAAATTATTGTCAGATATATTTAATTATGCATAACAACAGGGGATGAGTGACGCTGGAAAATTGGTAGTTTAAAGGGGAGCCAAGGATATGCCTATACTTATAAAGAATAATATAGAAAACGTACATCTCAAATTCGATCAAGATTGATGAGGTTTGGCGGAGGCGCTGGTATTTTCACAGAACTTCATTTTCATCGGATACGCCTTGGGAGGGATAAAGCAAGTTATTAATAATTCTGTCATCTTTACTAATTACCCTAATTGCATCAAAGAAGCAACATTGTTTGCAAAATTAAGTCTAGGAAATATTGATGTATGTTTGTGTTGGAATTATGATAAAAAAATTTAACTTTAACAAATAAATTACCATTAATTTTGAATATCTAATCTTTTCCTCTAAGAAAAGTTACACCCGATATACGTCTGAATGCTTCCAACCAATCTGTAAATTATGTTGATACCCCAACAGGTCTTTAATTAATCTTGGAAAATGAAAACAATTTTAGCACTGTGGAAAATTTATAAATCCGGGAATTTTCGCTAAATTAAGGCGTGCTGGCGTCTGCTTCTGTTTGATTACTTTTAATCATCGCAGTTTTTGATCTTGTTGCGAGAGAGGACGTGTTTCGTTTTGCAGTCCCATTTTCATTTGGATATTTCCTTTTATCTTTGCCTGCCTTCCAGCTTGCGTGTGCTGTTTTTAACATACTAATTAGATTATTACGCTCTTGAAGGTGATTTCTAACTTTTACTAAAGTTGACGTAATGTTAAGTTTGAAAATAATATTGAGTGCTTGTTTAAATAAGAGATTATCCCTTGTATGAATTTATATCCAATATTTTTTGTGAGGTACCAGGTTATACGCTTATAACATTCATTAATTTTTTACTCAACATGTTTTACCTCCAACAGTGTTACATAGGAATTCCTTTCAGCGAGGCTTGTTAAAGTGGAGCCAGAAGTTTTTGGAATTCTGGGAATTCTCCTGTGTCCACACTAAAACATTTAATAAACAAAGTAATCATTACATATATTGCTGTTTTCTGAAGAGGATCTAGGACTGATTCTCAAACGAAAACTAAAGTCGACTTCAACATCTGAATAAATTTTGAAGCTGTGCGCAAAATCTAACAGGAACGCAACAATTTTCATGGAATAAAGCATTTGCTTTTATTCATCGATCCTGCAACTGGTGCTATCAAAGTTAGATTAGATCAATGACGGGATCATTGATATCGACTACCACTTAAATTTCCGTCGAAATTTGCTTGCTATGGTGTCAGCTGTAATTCTGAATATGGTAGACCATTTAAGGCTGAGTAAATTTGAAAATCTTGCATTCTTTGGATAATTTACATAGCTTGGTGGTGATGAATAATAACTTTCACATAGTTTGTAAATTTTTTTATGAACTTTTTTTTTAATCGAAAAATTCTCAAACAGTGTATTGTTTGCTTCCGTCAAAACACGTGGATTTGATTTGATTAGTCACTGGGTAGGAGTCAGGTGTATACCTTAACACCATATTGTTACATAACCAGATTAGCCCCTTTTAATAGACCGTGTGGTAAGTTTCCTTCCGATATACCTGTCAGTGAGTTAATTGGTCTCAACTTCTCAAATTATTATCGTTCTTCAAATGATTCTATAGCAACAGCTACCCTTTTCTTATCTAAAGTCACTTCAGCCTTATTGAAATCTAAACCAATCAAAAATATATTTCATTTCTTCTAAATATTCCATTCGTATCTACAATTAATCTTTTCAAATTTTAAACACCTTGCAAGAATTGCAGCCGCAATTGGATTTGATTTGATTAGTCACAGGATACGAGTCAAGCCCTTACATTATCCTCTTAACACCGCGGCCTATGGTTTATTATATTATTCCGTGCTAAGTGAATTTCATTACATAAACAGGTTAGTCTCTTGCTGAATTTAATAACCTATGTGGAAAATCTCTGTCTGGCTGACCATTGTGGATTGATTGGTCCCAATAATGACAGTCTCCGCCGTTGCAGGGCTTTCAAATACAACGTCTCCTCCTCCTCATTGCATAGTTTGCAAATAAGCTCATTCTCAGAGATGCCAGTTTTATGTGTTTTCTTAGACAGCCATGTCCTGTTAACAGACTTGTCACTGTTCTAAGCTGTACTCGATTGAGAGACAGTGCATCTGCTGGCAGACGTTGCGATATCTGCCCCATCATCTATTTGCTGTGTATATCCCCTCCAACGTTGTTCCAGTGTACTTGGTGTGTTCTTGTAATCCACTCAGCCAATGCACCACGTATTGCAGTCTTAGTTATTACCAGACCTGGTTCTGATCCAGTGAATATTGTAGCAGAACCTTTTCTTGCTAGCTTGTTTGCTAAGTCGTTGCCTGACATGTCCCTATACCCAGGTACCCACCCGAAAGTAACTTTTTCCGGGATTCTTAGGGAGCTATTCTCATTTTATGAATTACTGTAGGAAACACTATCCAACTGCTTCAGACTCATAAATATAACGATGGAGATAAGCTCAAGATTGATTTATATATGTAGACATCTGATACTATAATAGAATAGTAACTGAGGCAGTAGTAGCAATTCTGCCTTATGTCAAAAATGTCAGTTGAATAATGAACCGTTTAATTAAACCCTTGTATTTACTTCATTGTTGTCGTTTCGAAGTCAGTCTGGAACTTTTATAAAATTATTAAGTCACGTGGTCTAATAGCGTAGGTATTCAGTCTTGAAAAGGTTACAAACGAAACGCTCATTTATAACTCACGATACGTATTACATTTATCACGAACCAGTTATTATTTAGTTCTACGAGAAATATTACCACATACAGCGTAGGTAATGCTGTTTTGTAAGAAATATTATCCGTCTAAGTATTTTCACTATTTTACGTGTAGATATACCACAACATTGCTTACGCCAGCCAAGGACTCTAATTACGTCTCGGCAGGTGCTGAATTAATCAAAAGCTCGTTTGAAGTATTCGTAAGGATAAACCTTACATGTATACCGACATCCATATTTTTCCTCCTTTTTATAATTATAACCTGCACGGCTGTACTTTTGATTAAAAATATACAATGCTGAATAATTCACGGTTTGTTTTTAAGCATGATCGCGGTGGGTGCTGAATTAATTAAAATTTCTTTCGCGCTCCAGATTGGAATTGATAAATTATTACTTATATCCACATGAACTTTTCCCGTTACAACATTTGGATGTTATGTGTTAATAGGTTGAGCTAGCTTTTCCGAGGCTTACATATTATATTAGTCAACATATTTTATCAGGTAGATTGAATTATAGAATACTTACCGTTCTGTTTCCTAAATTTTTCACACGACAGTGTAATAGTACCGTTTTTCCAACTAGGCCGGTAATATTAGAATTGATATTGGTGTCAAAGTAGGGTCCTGTTCCGGGCGTAGGCCATTCTTGCAAAAAATCACGAAACTTCTTCGAACTGCTGTCCTCGGCTCCTGCAATAGGAAAGAAAACGCTGCTTAAATTATTCATCAGTTCGAGTTTCAGGCGATATAGCACACAGTTGC
Source organism: Popillia japonica (assembly GCA_004785975.1). Lineage (NCBI taxonomy): Eukaryota > Metazoa > Arthropoda > Insecta > Coleoptera > Scarabaeidae > Popillia > Popillia japonica. The sequence goes on along the minus strand of SMLS01075093.1, from coordinate 21,349 downwards.
ACACATATTGCATGTCCCTTTTCTACGATCTATACGTAGACGACAGAAGAGGAACCTCCTCTTTGATGTACGGATTATCAAAGAACCATTTCATGTTTATTAAGGAGATCCGTAATTTCGTTGTACACGATCGAATGACCTTACTTTGACTGTATAATGAATTAAACGGTATGTATATTTGTAGGTACGCGTGTAGCTAGTGAGTAAGTGTATACATAAAGTGATTTTGATAGTACTTGAGAGAAGAGGTACTTGTCAGTGTGGAGCCTAACACGTTTGCATCTATTTGACATTGTAATTTTCTAGTTAAAGGACATCTTTGCCTCAGTCGTTATTGTCCAGAGATGTCTGAGTATTTGCATTCCGAAGAAAATCTGTAAAGTGAGTCCTATTATATAGAAATATCATTATATAGCGCCATTTTCAGTGAATTAAAGCTTTATATACAGAGTGAGTCTTTTAATTTTATCAGAAGTAGTTGTAATGGTTGAATACACTAAAGGTTTTTACATTTTCAAATATGCCAGCAATTTCGATAGTTTTTGTAATTTTTCAGGAGCTAGCCCCAAAATTATTTTCCCATTTGAAATTATCTTTAAGCGAATAAAATAAAGAAGAGGCAGGAATTGCCAAAAAAAAGATGACTTTGATATTGTTTACAAAAATAACGTGACTGATGTGGCAGATTGTGACAAAAGCCATAAGCTAATATCTTATGATTATAATTTATAATTTAAGTTGAATGTGATATTCCACTGCGACCTGATGATCTATTGTAGCCTAGTTCTCTCTAAGGGCTTTCATAAACTGCAATAGCTATATCTTCTTGGTCAATGACAGTGTTGCCGAAATAATGGGCTCGAATTGCTGCAATAGCGGTGCAGTTGGATGTCAAATGATGTTAAATCTATCTTTCTCATATGTCTCCCGAGATGACACGCCTCTGAAAAAATCTACAAGTTCCTATTTAGTGGGTCCTTGCCCGTTGCTTATTGAAACTACCGACGAATACCTTGCTATGTCTCGAACCAGCAACATTTTACAAGAGGGTTGGTCTATGCTCCTTGTCCCTATCGTTGAGTTCTCTTTTATAGGTGCTCATCCTTATTCCGCAAAACGGTTTCGATCCCACAAACGATGTTGTGGCGGTCTTTATTGCCAATAGATTAACGTTGTAGTTGCCACTAATTACAGCGTGTCCTGCTACCTAGTGCTGCACTGCAACTCTCTCTCTCTCTAAGCATTTCCATAATTTCGATCTGATGGGTTTAGAACTCCAGCATTATGGCTGCTTGACTGTCGGAAAAAATTGCAATACTTCGGGACCATCCACATACCATTTAATGGTATTTGCCTAGGAGTACGTGAATAGTTCTCCTTCCTATTCTCCCTTATTGGTTAATTTTATGAAAAAGTTCTTTTCGAAGCAGTACTTCCTAACCATTTCGTTTAGACAAACTGAAAAGTGAAGAGAGCCACGCTAGAGATGACCCAGCTCCCTGACATGGGATCTCGCTCCCGTCAGTTCTCGCCCTGGTTAGTGGACATCATCGTCGATAATTGTATTTCTAGCATATACTTAATACGATGGTTCGTTCATGCATGAACATTTTTCAAAAAAGTCCGCCCCTCGAGTACGAATACTCTTTGATGAAGAAATTACTTCAAGGAAAATTTGATATCACTTTAGGGCTGGTAAATCTACATTAGAAAAGTCAATGCTATTAGTAATCCAAGAAGATTTAGGACTTTAGTGTCCTCACAAATAAAAATGTAAATATTTTGTTAATTTAAACGATGCATCATGCGAATGCGGTCGATACTGGAAATGACCTATCATAAGGTCAGGAGAGAGAGAATCACTATTAGTCTAACTCTTGAAACGTGTTACTAGAATGTAGATATTCTTTATGCTTATTCTTTAAGCTGAAAAAATACTTACTTCAGTCTGTTCTTCACCTATAATATCAGATAAAAAATAATACAAACACAATTGTTTCCGGAATATAATGAAGCTGTGATATTTTTTTCTTTAGCTGTATAGCTTGTCTTACTACGGCTGCAGCGGTTGCTGTATAGTTTAAGGTGAGTAAATGTGCTCAATGGTCTTGCAATACTTTCTCGCAGTTCGGAATCTTCTCAAATCTTCTGCTAATCACTTTGCTCACCTGCGGCTAATATCGAAAAATGCTACCTAAACTTTATTTAAGTTTCAGTGGAGACTGATGAAGTCTCAAAAAGTTTACAACATACAGATTTAATGACTAAATTTGGAACCTCTATACCAGCCGGAAATTGAAATAATTTGTCAATACTAGATGCTTATGTAGTTTTGATGCAAACGTGTCATTCTGTCTTCACTGTTAGTACGTTATGTTCAACATAAACAGCTAAGTCCATTTTGTCACCTAATCTATTACTTCATCCCGAACTGTATATACATATAGTATGTATATATGTACGCCTGCCACTTTTCGAAGGTATTCGAAGCAATCGATAAGTATTTTGCTTGGGTGAACTACAAAGACAACTTATCAAACCGACATCGCTACGTCTCGCCTGTCGCTGTTTCGCCCCTGAAGCAAATTGCCAGGAATACTTGGGATTTCTAGGTACGCGGAATAAAGTCGCTCGCGAGAACGAGGAGCTCGTTCGAAAAGACTTTCACAAAGGCGGTATCATAATCTGGCGCGAGGAAAATTCGTTTTAGCCTCGGGAATTTATTAGTTTTGTTTGAGAAGCTGAAAAGTGACGGGTCACATATGTTACTCTTTAAATTATAGCGTTATTTGTGTCGGAGCAGTTAACATAACTTAGATTACAAGTGATTTATTTATACAAAAGCGACAGGAAGAAGTTGGAGAAGTAAAATGTTACTTCTCATCTTGTCGAGTCGTTATTTTAGGCCGTATATAACACCCATTTAAAATTTAATACTAAAGAGTGTATACAATTAAAGCCCTTGGTTCAGGAAGAATTAATTGTGACGGAGGTGTAATTTTAAAGGTACTTTAATAAAATGTGCACGCCACAACTTTGCTGAAACATACTTTTACGGGATTTACTTTACTAACATAAGTTAATGTAGGAGTAAAGTATGTTGGTACTGTGCCTACTATTGTTATATTAAATATTGAGCACAGAATTCTATAAATAATACAAGAAAACAATTTTAACATATACGTTAGCGTTTTATATTCTAGTAAGACGATTTCCAAATTCAAACAGATTTTCGTTTTATATCAACAAAGAGAAAGGTAATTGGTAACAGAAATTGGATTTCTTTTAACACAGGTATACCTACTTGAATATCTGAATATGGAATATTGCTTGAAATCGATTGCGTAACAACAAAAAAAAAACAATTTCTTACTTTTTACATGTGATTTATCCTTATTTTATACTAGAGTAGGTCTTGAACAAATGTGATACCGATAATATATTACAATACACGTACAAGTTTACAGCACCTTTTAATGGGTGCGTATTTCGCTATTACGAAACTCTGCTAGACCATTAAGCCATAAATACGCAAAGCCACGTTTTGTTTTTAGATTATTGTATTTAGTTACAGTTTTCTCCGGACTCTAGTGATCTACTTCAGGCACGAGACGTGGCAGTTCATGTTTCGTCAAAACTGATATACAAGCAAACATTTAATGAATTCATAGCCACCAACCCAATGAAGTCAATTATTAATAATATCTAAGATTGAAGAACTGTCTTAACAGAAACAATACTATGAAAGGATCGGAACACAGGAATGTAACTAACCATAAAATCTGTGACCTAACTAAGTACTTTTAGAAACTGGAAGAGCTTCACAATTTTTTAATAATAGAAACAATAAGTTACCACACTAACAACTCCATTTTCTGATACAAATTTCGTGCTAATGTATCTTTTCTAGTTGAAATCTCCAGACGTTGTTGTCATGTTCTAGAGAGCTCCAAGAAAACAATTTACGTAAAATGTTTAACATGCGTCCAACTTTCTTGTTTTAAGTAAGTACCTTGAAAGTTTTTTAGCTGTCTTGATCAGATTTAATAAAATATGGATCTGACAACAATAATATTAACATATTGTTACGTTTTCAGGTTTTAAAATAATCGTCAGGCGATAATATTTTCACAGAAGTATTTATTTAAACTAATTTAACACTGAACAATTACTTAGTAAGGAAGAACTAACTAAAACTATTTATTTTAACTAACACAAATTATTTATATACACGTTTCGTATTTATTTTCAGAGTCCGTCTAATTACGCGCTAGTTCAAGACTAGGGGGTTCAAGACATATGGGATTATCGCCTTTATATACTTAAGATATAGCTCTCTCAGAGTATGCGCGAACCATCCAGATAATACAGTAATCTGCATAATGCATTTAAACTGCTCGACCACTAGATGGCGTTATTCGTAACAATATCTTCTTGCCTCCTTCAGAATACTTAACGTAAGAGGTGTTTATCTACTGATGGGAGAATTATCTAAACGCGATATTTTACAGAAAGCAAAATATTTTCTATCAGACAATAAAAGATTACCAGGTGATTAGACGAAAATTAGCAAGAAATAATTAATTAGCGGTAAGTCAGAAGAAGGGACGCTACCAGATACATTGCTGCGCAATTGAAAAAAATTCTCGGGTGTTTCCGTGTATATATACGTATTAATTTTTGTGATAAAGTCATCATGAGGGACGAGGACAAAGGTTCCACGTTGCAGAACTCGAATACCAAAGGCAATGACGAGTTCTACAGTAATAATGTAAAAAATTCTCACAAAACTTTGACATATTATGTTTGTTGAAGACATAACTTTCAAAAAGCTCATAGTGGGAGGCCCATTGAGAAATTTTGGTTTCATATGAATACAAAAGTAATATGATCGAGGTTGAAAAGCCCATAATGAGAAGCAGTTAACACGCAAAATCTTCCAGAAAATTCGGCAAGTTGTAACTGTCAAGTTAAGTGCTGTTGAAGACTAAGTTGTTTATTGTACATTCCCAAGACTATTGGCCCATATCTGTAGAAGTTCATGGGCTTTTATTCGTCATATAAATATTACGTTTAGTTGAATTAAGACTAAATAAAAAAAAGTACAGCAACATAAGACTAGATATATAGGAATAACATTAGGAAAAATGGAAATAAAATAAAATAAAAACAGTTTCCAAAGAAATGTTGCAGATAAGTTTGATCGCATTGACAACATAGCGTTGACTTTAGATTGGAAAATAAAAGACTCGAGTTCTTTTCTATTTTTATTAACTATGATGAAACTAAAATGTTTACATACATATTTTGCTAATTTTGTTGTTTTTTTAATTATGTTTATTTACACGATCAATTGTTTATATGAGTCATAGGAATTGTGTAAACGACTTTAAAAATTTGGTTCACAGAATAATAAACGACGCTATTTTTCATAATAAATAACTTGGGCTCTGAATTCGACAGCCTATGAATCAAATTGTGACAGCTTGCTTGTGAATTTCTGGTAATCCATACATTTTAGGATAGCGTTATCTGTTTTAAGGTGAAGAGTTGTTCAACATTGCATTGAGTTGTTTTGTTTCCCATTTTTTATTGAAATCATTACGCTGCTTTTATAATTTGGACATTTAAGGTTAAGTGCTGACTTTAATTAGGTAAGGTGTCATTTTCCGTCAGTAGGTTGTTGTGTCCATGATTCTGATTTTGTCAGTTTTGTGTAACTTTTATTTTTTTTCAATTATTTATTCCATTTTTGCTTAAGTCAATCTTTCAATATTTATTGTCCTTTAAACTAATATTACTCTTTAACTTTGCCATAATTCTATCAAAGAAAATGTTCACCGGTACAACGAAGATATAACATTGTCAGTGGATTGCAAGTTCTGATATCACAAAGGCTGTCTATCATACTGTTTAAGTCACATTTTGTGAAAGATTTTACGCAATATACATATGTAGAGAATTAAGCAAAAGATGTTGAAACATAACCTTCTGTCTATGTAATTTTAGTGTCGCATCAATGTACATACGTACCACCTTGTTGTTATGAGTCAGAACATACGCTTTAACTATATTGAAATCATAGATTTATTTGAAATCTAAAATATGCGTACAAACTTCAAACCGCAAAATCATATTTCACCACAAATACAATTTCTGACGTAATCTCTAAGTGTAGCAAAGCTTCGCTGCACAACAGCCACACATACCGTATCGTACTTGAGTTACTTTACAATATCCGCTAGCTCAGAATACCGTGAATCGCTCCCTACGGTCTCCCTTCAAGTTATAATAAGAAGTGAGCACGTACATTGCGCTACTATACGCGAGTTAATCAGCATTCTAGACGTCGCAGAATTGTATTCATCAACCACCATATAAGTGAACAACGCACCTTTATCTAAAATAAAACGCGACTTAGACTGTGACTGATCCAGCGAAAACACTTCGTTGCATCGTGACGTCCAAACAAAACAGAAAATAATAACCGGAGGGAGAGGTAGAAAATGCTGAACTGTGCAAGAAATTGAAAGAAACTCGAGAGTAGTACATCCATTCACCGTTAGAAAATAACACGTAATGGATGTATTTCTTGTAGCTTTTAGTGCGATCCGTGTTAATATCCCCGGAGTTTTACCGGAGTTTTGTCGGGTCACGAGATACGCGCGACGGGTGGAGGGGAGGGACGATGAACGCGAGCGACACTCGACTTTACGGTATGTGTTAGTCCTCGGAAACCTCGACCTATCATCCAAAAAAAAGGAGATAGGTCGTTTTATGTATTCTCGTCTGGTTATCTCCACGCCAGCTAAGGTGGATGTTGGCAGCATGTCAACACAGCGATGATGTATCTGTTGAAAAGATTGCTCTTCCACAATAACATAGATGTTCATAGACATAAATCTTCCTTGCCTACGAACAAACTAGTGGTAGCCTCTGCGGTGAATTAGAGCTGCCGCACATTACCTGTATACTTTCAGCCTAAGCCTTGTGAACTACGTTTTTTGTTGTAGCGGAAAAGAAAAGTCAAAGGGTGTATCTACTATAATAATATCGCTTTCGATAGGTGATGTAACAAAAAAGTGTATTACCAAGAAGCTCTTGTGAGAATCAACAAACGTTAACGATAATATCTTTCATTTCAACGAAAATCCACTACCTACAACATGTTTTCTATATTTTTTGCAAGTAGTGCGAAATTGTAGATTTAGGTATATGTATAAATATGTTATTAATATTCTTTTTAACGACGGAGAACTGAAAAGTGCTAGAAAAAGATTGAAATTATGTAGTATGAAGCATATGCCACCAGAATAAACTTTTTAACCTTAAGTAGGTACAAAACACAAACTGCTCAGATAAGCCAATTATAATGGAAAATTTGTAAAAATACTTGCTTTGCCCTGTTGTGGAACTTCGATTTTACAGTTCGCTATGACAGCTTCAGAAAATCATTAGATAGTTTGGAATAAATCAATATCTGAATTCAAGCTTTACCAGGAAATTTTAAGGAAATAGGTATTCGATTCGCGACAATGGCAAATCACAGATTTTTACCAATAAGTCTCTATGGTAATCTATTAGATGTACTCAAGCATGCTAGAGGAATAATGACTAACTTATAGTGTGCTTTTGATAGCAATTCATTTCCCGTAGTTTTTCAAGAAACAGAAAACCTGTAAACCAAACAGAATATACGACGACAGCTCTATCACCAGTCAAGTAGCCACATACCTTATTGCGACTAAAGTTTTCAGTAACGTCTTCGTTTTTGTTAGCCGCCGGTCAAAGAAAATTTTTTACATCAAATGACAAACTCTTTTTCTTCTTTTCTGGTGTCTAGTTTTGCGGCGGTAAATTTACAAATCTGTTATAGATTTGGCATTTCTTGTAAGTCTCTGGCTAGGAAAAAGTCAAGTCACTCTAATATCTACTTTTTAACCTAACGCCAATAGATTTTTGTTTGCTCTAGCAATAGAACTTCAAACCAAAGATGTAACCGATTATGCTGCAAAATGTGGATTTGTCCACTTTTGCTCTTCCATCCCAATCTTAAATGCAGTTTCAACACGCTTTTATTCACTTTCGCTCACAATGCCCTATATGCCCTTTTCCGGTTTTGCACGTATGCTACTCAATTTTTTGAGTTTGTTTATGTTTTTCCTACAGTAGCAGCATTTATTTTTCGTAAAGGAAAGAACTGAAGGCTGAGTCCTAAAATGATTATCTGGCCTTATTTGGCTGTAGTCAGGCAAACGATGAATCTCCCATCCCATTTCTCGACAAAAGTGCGAATATCTCCGTAACTATAAGAGCCACCAGTCTGCTCTCTAGCACCACGAAGCGTAGTGTCAATGTGGCTATTCGGTGAGACGCACAGCCTTCGATCTTATTCCGTGCCGGAGATATTCACAGAAATCTGCTGCTTAGCCAACCGAAACTTCTATCTAATTTTTCACAAAAGTGCGAATATCTCCGCAACTATAAGAGCCACTGGGCTGGCATCTCGCACCATAATGCGTAGACTCAGTGTGCTTATTCGGTGCAAAGCACAGCCTTTGATATGATTCCGTGCCGGTGATATTAACAGTTAACTGCTGGCCAACCAACCGGAAATTTCATCCAATTTTCCACAAAAGTGCGAATATTTCCGCAACTATGAGAGCGACCGCTCTGTCCGTTCGCACCACGATGTGTATCAATGTGGTTATTCAGTGAAAAGCACTGGCTTCGATCTTATTCCGTGCCGGAGCACAGTAAACTGCTGCTCAACCAATCGGAACTTCCATCTAATTTTCCATAGAAGTGAGAATATCTTCGCAACTATAAGAGCCACTAGGCTGGCCTCTACCACCATGATGCGTAGCTTCAATGCGCTTCTTCGGTGAAAGGCACAGCCCTCGATCTTATTCCGTGCCGGAGATCTTCAGAGAAAAGTGCTGTTCAGCCATCCGAAGTTTCCATCTAATTTTTTACAAAAGTGCGAATAGCTCCGCAACCATAAGAGCCACTGGGCTGCCCTCGCGCACCACGATGCCTAGTATCAATGTGCTTATTCGTTGAAAAGCACAGCCATCGATCTTATTTTGTGCCGGAGATATTCATAGAAAACTCTTGCTCAACCAACAGGAACTTCTATCTAATTTTCCACAAAAGTGCGAATATCTCCGCAACTGTGAGAGTCACTGGGATGCCCTTTCGCACCACGATGCCTAGTATCAATATGCTTATTCAATGAAAAGCACTGGCTTCGATCTTATTCCGTGCCGGAGATATTAACAGTAAACTGCTGCTCAACCAACCTGAACTTCCATCTAATTTTCCACAGAAGTGAGAATAGCTCCGCAACTATAACAACCACTATAAAAGCACAGCCTTCGACCTTATTCCGTGCCGAATATCTTCGCAAGTGTGAGAGCCAGTGGACTGCCCTCTCGCACAAGGATGCTTACTGTCAATATGCATATTTGGTAAGAAGCGCATTCTTATTCCGGAATATTTGCGGAACTACGACTATAAATAACCTTTATTTTTCGTCAAATATTGTTTAGAGAGCAAAGCTATAGAAGGTTGCATATGATCTTTCTCAAAAATAAACCTTCCAAAGCCGTGGAAATCAGAGCACCATATCGAGCTCGTGCTCTATCTCCTCTTATTATTGCAATTAACTTTTCAGATGACCTAGGAGGAATACCAATTAAGTTGCTCATAATAAAATCCTACATTTTCGCAAAATGTATGTTGGCCCATACGATGTAATTTCCCAGCAAGGTCACCTCCGATTTTACGCCTAATCACAGTCTATAGACATAACAATAGAATCCTACGTTACAATCACATCAAAAATTAATGGACGACTCTGATTGCTTCAATATCCACCCTACAGCATCGCAACGTTAAAGCCGTCTATCATGTCGCGTTTAAAGTTTCATTGAATACTTGAATCTGCACGATAGCGCACACCATCACACAATCAGACAACTGTGATGTATAAATACCCTCATAGCGGACTGTATTAACTCGCCATGTTCGAAATGAAATTTAGAGAGGGGTTAGGTAGGGTTAGAGAGTTCAACGTGTTTAGAAAACGTTTGTTGCTTATGGGCTTGAAAGTTGTATCTAAGTAATTTATTTAGTATGTAAGCACCAATTCCAAACAATAAAGCTATTCGGATTCAAAACCTAAGAGTAGCACAATGTATGTAGATGCATAGAAAACACTCAACAGCAACAACTATCTAACGTCTCCACATTCCATACTTTAATGCACGCTTGTGAAGTCTCCTTGATGTTTTGGAAATATCTTGTCGATCCTCGTGGAACCTACGTAACCTACTCGTTATTAAAACAATAAATATTTAAGCTCAACAATGACTTCCTAATTTAATGTACCATCACGATAAGAAATTACAAAGGCTTAATTTGCAAACGCGAAATGTTAAAAAGCTCCGTTAATTAACATGTTGAAGCAGACCGTCTAAATCAGGCAGCGGATGACAGCAGCCTTTGTCTTCTCTTTCAAGAATTTTCCTCGCCGTGTTCCTTTTATACTGGCAGTGACGAGAGCGCGAGAAATTTAAATTCTAAATGAGAGAACTAGTGTAAAATTTACACTACTGACATTCGAGTTGAAATTAAATAATCAAAGGTGTAAATGGGAAAGATACAAGAATTTAGACACCATCGGAGTGAGATATTTTTTTAATTTATGTTAATATAGAACAGAGCTTTAATTAATTAAATATATATCCGAAACTTGTGCTGCTTTAGTGGTGAGGCGACAGCTTGGAAGAACTTGTAAAACAACTATTGTACTTTGAGGCGAGTGTTGTGTATTGTATGCAAGAGAAATGTTCGCGTAGAATAGAATTTCTGTATTGTATGCACGCAAAACAATGCAAGAGTGGCTTTATGTAACGGTAACCGAATTTGGTGGCCGCAATCTGAATGTATATGCGAATGGATTGACGTGGATACGGTGGACATATGTAGTATATCCACATAAACTTTAAATCGCCAACTGCTTTATACGCACGGTAAATACGGGTTTGCACCTATTGTTGTAGGAGCACAAAAAACTGTTTTGTTGACAATATAACAAGCCTATGCTAATTTACAAAGGTAGTTCCCTAATTTTGTTGATCTTCTGACGGAAGCAAACAATTCTCTACTCGCAAAAAGAATCCGTTTGGTTTTTTAGATAAAATCCTCACAGCAATACTTTTTTGAAAGCACATCTATATTTGGTTTGATCTTTGAATTTGAAATTTTAAACATCGAGGACTCAATAGAATTAATTCTTGATTTCATATTAAAGTGAATAAATGGCTAGGTTGTTAGGAATGCAAATATATTAACTAGTTAACTCAAATAGCATTGAATCCAATTCCCTCCTGATTAATTCTTTCACACTGTGGATAACATTTAACGCAGTGGATTGCTAATTCACATTCCATGTTTGCAAAATTATTCCCATCTTTCTAAAATATAGTCCCATATTTTGTTGAACAAGCCTTTCGTTACTGCTCTGTTCATTTCGGTGTTAAGAGATTGTATTTCCATTTAATATTTCACATCCTATGCGTAAGAAGACGAGAAATCATTTTGGCTAAGTGCAGAATTCCATTTGGACCAAAGAAGTCCTTACAGAAGCGCCAGGATTTTTTGAATGCAATGTATGTTCTGGTAATACCTTTAGGCTATTTTTTTTGAGGTATGTCTTCTGTGTTTGTAAATTCTTGTCCGAAATATAAGACATAAATCAAATTTGTTCAATGGACACCTAAGGTCGATAAAATTGAGCAAATTATACTTATTTGTTATCCAAGAGGCAAGTTTTTCCCTAATCAATCTAAAGGTTTAAACATTTCAAGTTAAGTCAATGTAGACATCTTAGATCGCATCATCACTACAGACTTTTAGGTCACACTTCTTTCCCAACACAACCTGTCTACTTACAGATCTCTCCAAATTACCACCATCACCATTTCTTGTAAGTTTGATGAGAATTTTGAAGCACCATATTCTACTGATCTATTCCGAGATCCACGCTCCGACAATTTATTCTCAACTACTACTTGTTGCCATAGCAGCTATACTTAAGATATGGATAAACTGTTTCGGTAAGCTTCTTCCAATGAAAGTTTTGATTAAAAGATCTACATAATCTACCATAGCATAGCAGCAGATTTACTTGACAATTCTGGTGGTTGGAATGCCTGTCACAAACTGTTTGGTATATTTGGTAAATATTGTAATGAAAGATATTATTCTTAATGCGATAAAAGAAATGAAGGCGTTGAAGTGTAAAAGCAATTGAAAATGACGTTAAACAATTCAATAACAACAAGATTCAGTAAAAAATTCTGTTGTCTTATGCTCAAAGCAAAGAATATTATATTGTATCCTTAAAAGCACATTTCCAGAAAATTCATTTACAGCTTTTAATTAATGATACCAGGCTTTCAATAAATACCGAAACCCATGTGACCTCTTTTAGATATGCAACCCATTTAACAGTACGGTAATACATATTTTTAAAAATAAAAATCCTCCAGAAATTTTTATTTACATATATTGACAATTAAAATTATACAGGTTAGGTTTATATTGTAAATAATCACAATTAAGCAACGACTGAACGACACAAACAGAGACGTATAAAACTGTCAAATCAAATATCGACTAACAACTCAGGTTAGATAGCTTAGGGATATTTTTTGTTTTGCCAACATATTATTTACGTCATCTTACGTCAGAGATCACGTAGGTTTCGATTATTATTGAAAACCCTTTACAATATATAAAGTGGTTAATCATAAATGTAACAGATTTGTTTACTAGTTTTTGAAAAAATGCTAATTGAAGTGAAATATATCTTCTAGGGGGATTACAGGTATTATGTATGTTAAAAATTTAACTTCATAGATTAATAGGAGTACTTAATTTAGGGGGACTAGCCCTTCTCGTATCACCCTCGCAACGACGCCCTACTTGCACGTCTGAACTTCAATAATGCAGCGGTAAATCAACGAAGAGCGTTTACTTATTATTTAACTATTATTATTATTTTTAAAGATCAACAAAATCACACAACAGTAAATAATTTCGTAAAAAACCAACCGATAAGAATGGTGTAACATGATAGTGATCCATTCGCTATATTCTCAAGGGCTGAAGCTTTTAACTGTAAATTATAACATAAGGGTATTACACATACTAGAATACAAATTTGATTTCTTTGGATATTTCTTCAAAAAATTTACTTTGCAAACAAATTATTGAAGTAATTTCCCGCTATTAATGCATCATGTGCCAGCAGGATTATGGCGCTCTTTGCATGAGAGTAAGTTATATTGGTTTAGTACTACTTCCATACTAAATTTAATTGCGCTAGAACTGCGGTCAGAAAATATAGGGTGTGCTCGTTAATTATTTCCATCAGGGTATGTATGTATGTATCAATTCAATATCTACAATACGGAATGTTTGTGAATGGAACTCTTGGAGACTACCTTGTAAATAAGCTAGCAATAACACAGTAATATAAGAGTATTCGGCCTCTGTGTTTGCTTCTCCTCTTTCTCTCTAGCACGGTAACCAAAACAGAAGAAAATACAAAAAGTTAAATTAACATGACACAAGAGCTTTTATTTAGAAAAATTACTTCAAAATGAGAATTGCCCGGCTAGATATGTTGGCAAAATACAAAGAAGTTATGGGAGCAATTGATTTGATTGATCGCATAAGGAGATTGTACGAAGTGTGAGATGGGCTCTTTGTCCCATTTACTCTTGGTACTAATCTTTGTGGTCGCTTTTCACAAAAGATGAATATTTTCGGCAAGTCGTCTTGTATAATAAATTGGAAGATTTGTATAAAACTGATACTAGGTAAAAGTGCCAGTTTACCTAAGAACTTCCATGTTAATACGAGGATCTTACGTTCTGAATCTTTTAGGATATGCATTGAAATTTTCCGAAATAATATTTCCGTTAATTCCAGAATTTCATTCTCAAAGTTTCAAATACCGTTTTTGTTTTGTACCTGGATGTCTAAATATTCATGCCAGCAAACGTGAATCTTGTTCTGTAGGAAAACGTTTACCTCAGTCATTGGATTATTACAAATATTAATTTAAAATTGGTAAAAACTAACAACTTCATTGTAGTGAAGGTATGTTCCTGTGAGGATATATACATACATGATGTTCAAAGATTCTACAATAAAATTTATGCGATCTAAAACTAATTAAGCAACACAAACAAGTTTCAAACTAAATGAAGTCTATACGAAGCCGAAAGCAATTTCCGAAAGCACCATAACGACACTGCTCGGACTACTTAAAACAAAAGCGAAAACAAAATTTATTAACCCGCTGAAACAAAAAAAAAGATACAAAACGTCGGAAAACACGTGTGCTGCTCATAAATAACCGCAGAACTAAGATATCTCGACCCTTTACGCAAGCGAAAAACCGGCGTATATGTGTATAGTAAATTACGTTTATTCGTAGAATAAATTTATAGCATTCAGACACGTATCTTAAATCAACATTACAAAGTATCGTGTATATTCTTTAGTTTGTACAATGTTTGCACAGAGAAGGATACTCTAGTTGCGAGCGATGATGCAATTTAAGTCATTTCTCACGGTCTGATAATAATTCACTCCGTTAGAAAAGATTTTCTACCGGCGAAATGCTCTCTGTACCTTTCCTGTACCATTGCGAAGACATTTTCGGTAAGAATCATGCCACAGTAACGTATGTACGGCTAGGGAAGCTTTCCGGAAAAAGTGATATAATGTAAAGATATTCGTAATATGTGCCATTATAGCACATACACCGAAATGTGCCGCTATAATTTATTCCTTCGAGTGTTTATGTTGGAATTAAATTTTGTTCAATAGCATCAAGTTCCAAGTGGTACAAGATTGATTAGATTCCAGTGAAAATTGTAGCAAAGTGAAAATATGTTCCAATTTCCACTGTTAAGAAAACTATACCTACGAGTACACATATATTTTCTATCGCATATTACCTCGAAGAACAGGATAAGGTTCTTTTTCTCAAGGATTTCGAGATGACAATACGAGTGTCATTAACGACAAGGATCTCTAAAAAGAAACGCTTTAAGTATAAATACTCGAATAACGTGCACAGACGATAGCGTCAAACGCACCTGTTTGGAAATGACGTACGAAATTGCTGCCAACTGCACATACGCGAAGCTGGATAGTAGATTTTCGAATATATATCTTAACAATCTGGTTTTATTTGTCGAGTCAATCCAGCATTGCGAAAATTCGAAGTAGAGTACAAGAAATTATTACTGCTTAAAAAGATTAAATAGAGTAGATTGTTGTATTTGTATGTAGTAGTAGTGAGTTCAAGTAAAAAATAATGCATATGCTTAATGGTATAGGCTTAATTAGTATGTATGATAATAGCGTTCACAAGAGTAGCTGCTACATTTTATTGTGTCTTACCTGTTTGAGAATCGCCATCATATTGGATTTCCTGTCCTTCTGCAAGTGTAAAAGAACAAACTTAAACAAGGTATACTAATTACAAATATCTAAATCATTTTAGTTTGTTACACACATCCGCATTACAATAGTTAAAACGTTGAGCATGCTTAATTCAATGTTATCAAATTATAAAAGTGGTACACGAAACTAAAGAATATGTTAACTTCTATACTCAGCCCAAGAAAAGTTATGATGCTACGAATTCTTACGGAAGTAGAATCGTAACCATATGAATAAACAAACGGTTAGAATGGGAGGTTTCCTGGTTTCGAAAGCTTTAGTACATTTACTAGAAATTGGTGTAACTGAATGTACGATTTAAATATTGCATCATAATTCGCAGTTCAATTTCCGTTACGTCAGGAAAATGTCTATTGTTCTGATAAAAGTGTAATAAAATCTAGTACAAATGGTGCACTTTACATATATTTTTTTCCTTTTTAGTTTACATCGAATATGTTACATGTATGTGGATAAGTATTAGAATCGTACAATACTTATTTTTTGTTTCAAGAAACGAGTCGTGGTATTTTTTGATTTCTTGGAACATAATTAAATATCTTTCAGCAACCTAAGCTAGTTCCTCAGAGCTTAGTATTCCGTTTCAAATTTTTTTAAGCCTGAGTGTTACAGGTATGCTGGCTCAGGTATAGCAGAACATCCGATTTAGTAGATCAATACATTTTATAGATTCTGGAAAGAAATTGTAGAAAAAGAAACGAAAACGGTAATCATTTTGGAAATAAGTTCTTTGGAAAGACGTTCCAGCCGTCTATCAAAACGAAGTCAAAAGCGCTCCATAATTAACACCAACACAGAACATGGTGGCATGAGAAGCATAATTAGACGTATCCAACTACACAGCAAGTGCTGAATAATATGCGAAATTCTCTCCTTAAATACCTACCCCAAATTGGCACGTTTCCAAGTGTTTGGAAGCACGCGAGAGTCATTATGCACACAAGTTTTTTAACTTTCTACCCAACTGCCACTTCCGGTTTCGGGAACGTTCCTTGAGAGATTTCCATTAATAATGCGAGTGACCTTGCAAATGGATCCCTAACATAAATGTTAACAAATGTCAGCTGTTCGGGTCTTTTAAAAACGTAATTGGGCACGCTCTTATATATCATCCTGTAGAACCAGAGACGGTGTTGCCGTCCTCATGTGCAGTTTCTAGGCTTAATTCTTCACGGTAGGCTTACTTTCCGTGACGATGTTTTGGGAATGATGCCCAGATTTCTTTAGGTGCCTTTAGCCTTGGCTCCTCTGAACGTTTGATTCCCTCCAGTGCTGCAACAACCGTTTCTGATGCATAGCGGCCTCACAGGTTCTAGCACCAACAAATTGCAAATTTAGAGACTCTAAATGCTACAGAACACGATACTGCGCATGTTTATTATGGCGGCCTGGAGTTCGTAGGAAGCACTCAGACCCGCAACGATCTCAATATGCCAAGGTTGATCGAATACGTGCTAGTACTGGCCAGAAACATCTTAATCCGTCGAACGACACGTTTTCGTATAACTTGAACAGTTGAATCGCAATAGGCAGCCGCTCCGAGTCAAACTACAACTCATTCTGGAGACAGATCTTTGACCTGCCGTAATGGTTTGGCCATCCCGTTAGTACATCTCCAAGGTTTTGAGGCAATATGCTTGTGATTCTGGTTTGCATGTAATTAAATGAAAGAATGGGATGTAGAGTTTGTTTCCCAATTATTGTAGAGCAAATAATGCGACCACTGCCAAACACAAACATAGATTTGACGAGAGGGCAGAAACATGCCCATAAAAGATTTCAAACTTGAAATTGCTCAAGGGATAGTCTGAAGTAGGTTTGTTGTGTATTGGGCAACATATACGTCTGAGATTTGAAAGGAGTTTTGCAAGGAACCACTAGATGTAGTGCTCACACCGACTTTGTGTGACGTACACTAATGGAAAGTAAAGAGTGGACCCTTTCAATTCGTTGTTATATGGAAACTGTACAATCTTTACTGTCCATGACTGTACGTAACATATGGTGTTATGTGGATTTATGTGTAAACTAGAAGAACATCGTTTTTAAATTATGCAACAAGAATTGTTTATTTGTTTGTTAATAAACAAGCATTTTCATATCTCACGCAATCTTTAACTTTATTGTTAAACATTCTTAAATTAATGTGGTGGTATACAGATTAGTGATACACAACATCGGTTAGGATATCGAAAACACCAGATGCTTAAAAAGTCTGAGATAGAGAATAATTTAAGATATATTGATTGCAGACAAACCTCTAATAAGATCTGTTTTGGAACCTCTATCATTGCTGTTATACATATTTACAAATTAAGTAACCTTTGGTACATATAAGTAACCTTTGCTTTAAACCCATAAAAGCTGATCAAAAATGGTCAGAACATCAATTATAATTTAGCATATTTTCAAATGTTACTGTATATATTAGACATTCCATTATTATTATTTTATGCGAAACTCGCACATATATGTAATTAAAATGAAAATTATAATGGACATTATGCCATAGCAAGCCATTTGAACTTTGCAAAGGGTGCTTAAGCATGTTTATTTTAGTAGAATTCATGGTATTGCTGAAATTTGGATGTTATTTTAGGGCATTCCCCGTTATACAACTTGAAAAGGTAAGGTGGTTGGGACTGTTTCATATCAGTAATGTAATTACAAGCTTTTATAGGTACTTACCGAAAAGTATTTTCGTAATGGCACGTTAGGAAGAGTATGTATATGATGAAATAACTGAACAATATGAGAATGACTGTATGAGAATATAAAGACGAAATCAAATGGAGGTTAGATTCCAGTGCAGCAAACTTCTAAACGTGTTATATGTAGATGTATTTAAACAATGTTTTATGGTATTTGTTGATGATGAAGAATTCTTTAAACAACATCGTCTAAGACTTAGCTGATCTATACAATCAACCATGTAATTCTATACACAATTAATTCTTAAAACGCATTTGTACTTCATCCAACGCTTCATTAGATTACATACGATTTAATCGCATATACTCTGATGTTTAAACTCGATAAATGTGCGTAGTAGAAATTTAAAGTAATCACCATTACAAAGCCTTACGGTTAGGACCACTTTACCCATTAAGCGAAGCATTACGCGAACACGTAGCCGTGGCAGACATTGTTCAAAGGCGCGGATTTCTCACGGGCTAATAGCTACTCCTTTTCCCTACACACAACGGATAGGATTGATGGCGGCGCGAATATTTCAGAGCCTTGACGGTAAATAATGTGCGTACACCTTTTTGAAACTGTTACGTTTAAGATGCTCTCCGTTAAATTATATTCGGGCGGGGAAAATTAACTATCCAAAATGAAGATCTCTCTGTAAAAGGGATGGTTCAAAAACATAAAATTCTAAGGTTAAAAGTAATAGGCGTTGGGGGATAGGGTATGGATACATTTTGAAATTGATTCGTCACAAGTTGCCTGTTAGGATTCGTACAGCAGCATCGCATCGAGTTTCGAAGTTAATTTGGGTTTAGACATCTGTCACGCACAGGTTGAACAACGATATGTGTATGAATGATTAACGCATGGAAATGAGGACGTTTGACTATGTAAATTTCGGGCTCTTAAAATACGTAAACTATAAACAGGTTACCACTACACAGACAGGTATGGATTACATATATTATTGTACCTACATGGCACAGCGCACGATATGAGATAAAATATTCCTACTACTACTGTTAACATTCTCGTAACTATTTGCAAATTTAGATTTATAGCCTGTGTATGATGGTATGAATGTAATGGGTATTATTGTGTAGAACTGTTAGGTGTATTTTATTGTTGTGCGAAATTTGATGAATTGAATTCGAATTAATTAAATTAAATTAATTCAATTAATTAAAAACTAAGTCGGTTTTAAAAAAAATTAAATATGTTGTTAGCTTTCTATGCTTACGTCCTCTTACCTTGGCAATGCTCGCTATCATCAAAGAAGCTGAAACGGAGGAGCTCAAATAATTTGAGACTAATGAGTTTCAACTTCTAGCATTGCTAATGTTGTTGATTTTATGAATTGAAATAATGTTACGTCAGAATGTAGATTTTGTGTACCAGTCAAGTGTGAGTATTCAAGAACTGTTGCAAGTTGTTCTGGAACCAGATTCATAATGCCACCCAAATATTCCAAAGACTGTCTACTTTAAGAGTAGAGAATTCGTGCGCCATGTGTAATAATGGTGTTTTGCTGCAACAACTGCCTTATTGGGATGGTTTGAAAAATGTATTTCAGTTCTTGTGGCAATTCTTATGCGGCTGACGACTAGAGAAAGAAATTGTGGCGTGTAACGTCCCGAAAAAGTTGGTTTTATGTATCAATCTGCCAAAATAGGTCGTCTATCTTGCTCGATAACTTTAGAAATAATTTACGCTATCTAAGTGTGAATCATACTTCTGCAGAAGCAGATTTGATAATCATATTACAGCATACTTTGATAAAGCTCCTCTTAGGAATAAGAAACAACGAATTGAACAAACACAAGTTTTGTTCATAAATAGTCTTTGCAAATGTGTGGTTCTTTGCTAATAAAATTTTACCGTGATTGATTCAGTTGTAGGATAATGATAGGAGGGATAGTAAGTAATCCTTCGAGGGAAACAGTAATGCGGCAGAATAGATTCAGTATTATCCAGCAACCGCTTTTTATTAACTACCAACCGAATAAATTGATGACTAAATTTACTTTGTAGTGAAAACGAAATTTGACCTTCTATTCATCAATCATTCAATGTAAATATGTAACGGATCCCAAATAGTTAAGTGGAGTTACAAGAAAAAGCCATGGTTTCCATGAAAATGCTTATGGCCATCCAGTGAACTGGTCTTCTGCCTAAGGTTGGATAGAATATCCTTTAGCCTTCATGACTTTCAACAATGCAAATCTTCTATCCTCGATATATTCCGAATTTTTATACAAGGTGGAGGAAAGCAGTGAGAAAAGTTTGTCTGGTTACTAGCATGACGCACTTTCTCAGGTGTAGTACGTCTACATCTCAATGGATCCGAGAATTACGTAACAATAAAACTTCTGCAACGATTGTAGGTAGCAAGTACTGCTGAAAAACACTGAGCCTTGTGACTTGTAATATACTAGCGTTACACTTCACATCATACATTAAAATAGGCAGGGAAAATATTTTCTGGACCATATGCTAAATTATCTTTGTCAGAGAGCCTCTTCAGGACAAGAAAGTAATGGGAAAATTTTTGAATAGAAAATTTTTGAATTTTGAAATTGTTATTATTATTAAAAGAAGAAAAGGCGATGACGTAGCGTAAAACCTACAATTAGTTGGTAGCCTGTATGGTAGTCGAGAAATTCTCAAAAATATGTTAGGCATTCGGTAACGAGCATATCAATACGTTCTGCTAAAAAAATCGCTAATATTTCTCTTTAATTACAGAGAAGTGATACTTGCAAAGTACTTAAAGTAAATTAACTTTATTCCCAAAAGACCAAAAAAAAAACATGGCATAGGGGAAGTCACATGCAAGAAAACGAAAAAAGATAAGATAATAATGGCAAATGCGAAGAAAAAAAACCAATAATAAAAAATCGGTAACAATTAATTAAAAATAAAGATGTTGAAATTACTTTCATAAGCGAAAAGTAAAAGTTGTACCCAGAATACAATATAAATATATAAGTATACCTAAGTACATAATATAAAATTAATAGAAATGCTGATGTCAGAGAAATAATGATTGTAATAACAACTCTAGATCACTATCACCCACAGGACACCAAACACTTGGATAAAT
>SMLS01075092.1:0-48944 GCA_004785975.1 Popillia japonica | reverse complement strand
TGTTGCATAATGTAGATGACAACTCTACATATACAGCATGTTACGTGTACACACACAAAGAAGTATATGCATATATCTCAAGCCCAAACTTTAAAATATTTTACTTATAATCTTAATAGTTTATCATAGGATATGAGAGAGTAGTTATGTGTAATCTAAAATCCAGCAGGAGCTTGTTAGATTGCAATATCTAGATGTAGCTACTTAATTGTCTAGATAAAAAACAATTTGGCAGGATGCCTGACTATTACTATCTATTTTTGTGTAATTATGGATATTTACAAGCAACGGCGGTTTTGTCTGGAGCTACATATACTTATTTTATATACTCATGGATTCACTGATTTATACAATCCTGATAACACTATGTAATACTATTCCTAAACACCGGAAAATATCTTCCAACGTGTTAAAGAAAAGAACCAGTTTGCATTTGTAATTTTTGGTTAGTCCCTCTATGTATGTATTAGAACTTTGACTACTTTAACTCTAATAAATTTTATTCCAATGCTGTAGGAAAATTTGTAAAATTAATATTACTTGTATTCATTTTTTAAACTTTTGCTGTAAAAGTTCTATATTTTGAGAAACTGAATTTTTTACTCGAATATAGACTTACCAGCGCGGCGCGGCGTGCTGACGAAGACAGAGGTGTGTCAAAAATGTCAAAAAAGTAATTGCATCATTAATATTACAATACCAGTAAGCACCTAGACAATCTCAAATAAAACAAAAGAACATACAAAAGTCATTATGTTACTCAACAGCTTTTATTAAGAATCAAGAAGATGACGCTGTTACAGTTAACAATAAGCCCAAAGAAAACGTCTAATGTTGACCGCGAAAGGAGTTCAAATGTAGAGTTCTTGATATAACTGCATGACAGTTACAATCCTAATAAGGAATCATCCTTAAAATTAAATTATGACAAATTCATAAATAAGTTTAAGACACCGAAACACCTAGGGACACCTTGGTAAGGTTTTCTGCTAGCCCCACATTGACATAGGACTGCAGTCAAACCCTCCGTAGTCGTATGCTACTATACGCGTGGTATATAAGAACCATATTCCAACTCAGCTAGACACAAAATTAAAACTGTAAAATTACTACCCCAAAGCTATTCGAATTGTACTAGCATAGATAAGGCACTCGCATAGGTAAGTTACACATAAAATTGCCGTGATTCACACCAATTGAACTTTTTACAGTCCAGATGTTTACCGACATGTGCACAAATGTCTTCATTTCACACTGGAAGAACTCTTTCAAAATTAAAAACACCTTCCACAAGCACAAAAATGAACATAATTTTGAAGAAAAAAAGAAGAATACAGCAATCGCCTACTTGTTTCTCGTTTACCTTAGATTATAAATGTAGTCCGCTAGAAATAAAGTTAAGTACCACTTACATGGAAACAATGTCGTGAGTCTACAACGTCTGTATTCAGAATTCACTTTTTGGGAGAGTAGTTCATTGCATACCAAACAGCTGCATAGCGTAATTATTTTACTACCTACACGACTATGAGAACATATAACTGTTTACCTTACATAAGATTTATACTGAAGGTGTTTAGATTTGAAAATGGTATGTAGTGGTCAGAATTGTAACGCCCGCAAAGGTGTTAAGCTGTGAAGACCAGAATTTGTTAGCAGTCATATCTATACGCTGGTTAAAGGAGTGTAGGACGAAATCGTAAATAAGTAGTCATTATTAGTAAGACTATGGCCAATGTAAATGAGCATAGTGAAAAATATTCACATTGTCGGCGGATTAGAAGATGGCGGCATTGGAATAATAAAAATTGCCAGTGCATCTTGCTTAATTTGGACTTCTTTGGGAGCGTTGCTATCATTAAAATCTATTACAGCTGCCACTCTATCTTGAAGATACTTATTGTTATTCAAGTCAAAATAGACCAGAGCAAGTCTCCGAAAGCGGTTACCGAATGCAATTGTAAAGAAATAGAAGAATTTTTAAAGATATATAATTTGTCAATAGATCACAAAGTATTGACAACTAGGTTCTAGGTAACAGAGTCATCTGAATCTGAATATGTTAGAAACTGAGAGTCATGTTGTTCAAGTTTAAATCATGCCATTTGATACATTCGCAATGTTTTTAGTAGTACTGAACCAATACAGGAGATAATGTACAATATGTACTATGTCCATTTATTGCGATGAGAATTATGTCTATAATTTATGTGTGTTGCACGATCCAATACACTCTTACAAGAACCGATAGTCTTCTTAATACAATACTGCTTCTATAGTCCGTCTCAACCTCCGTATGCAGTACGGAATGCAACAACACCTCCAACAACAACTGAGCCTCTCTTACTATTCTTAGTTATATGTCATTAACACTATCTTTCCTTCCGGTTACTATGATGCACCATATTTACCGGTTGTTGGTGTCAGCAATAGTATGCATTTAAAATCTAATTATTATGCGTGAATTACTGTCAATCGTTAGTTTCAAGGTAGTTTTAGTTAAATTTTACATTAATTTGGTTGATTTTATTGTATAAATCATTCTTTCAAGAAGACATCTATCTATTTTAAGCGTGCATAAGGTAATATTCCTTTCTTTTATTAGTATATATGTGATGTGATCGCCTATACACCTACCTAATGCCTTTTCACGGCATTAATAGACCCTATAGGAACAAAATTGTGTAACAGAGGAAAATTTAGCAGTAAGGAGAACTATGTATATGATTGCAAATGTTTTCAATTAGTTTAATAAATCTATGAATATGAGTGCAGCCGCTCAAGAAGCAAGTAAAGGCTTGGGCTGCTCCCAGCTTGCAATATATGTAGATATGTATATGTATGTAGTATAAAACAACCTAAAAAAAGGAAAGGCATACGATTACATACACATGATCAAACTTTGCAAGCATATATGCGACATAAAGTGCATGGTTTTTTTATACAAAACATGCCACCTGCATTCTTGCTGTTATCAATGCTGATAATGATCTTCGTGACATTAGTCGAGCAACTTTACATACACTGTTACATGACTTGAGTTTCGTATTTAAAAAAGTAGGATGCAGAAGCATACTCATCGAACGAGATGACAGTTATTAAATACTTACGATAGGTCAAGGAAGTTAGAGGAGAAGGTACAATTTACTTCTTGCTATTAACATCTAAAAGAAAAGGAAGTGTGGGTAATGGATAATTTGCAAGATGACATTGAACGTGTATTATTCGTGCAACAGATTAATCTTCGGAAGATCAAACCGATTTGTCGATTGACTAGATAGTTGACATAACACGTAGGTGTGTGTAATTGCTATTCTGTTTCTAAATATTATATTATAGTATTATATAAGTATTTGTATGATTCCAGCTATTTTTGCAGCTGTGCTGGGTTAACGACTATGTCGTTTTTTAATTTAATAAATTGCATTATATCTAACAACAAACAGTTATAATTGAAAACGCTTAACACTAATGTCCCAATTCCGCTTAAAATCCCTTTAACCATGTGGAAACAATATGAATTGGTTAAAATCAATATATACTCGAAAACGTCTACCATTATTTACGTTTCAGCAGTCACAAAATATAAATGAAGGTTATGAGCTGATCGCCTGGAATGTCAATTAATTAACCGTAGCTAAGAAACTACAGCTGATTGAACAATTTGGCAACCGTGTATCCAATTTCCATAAGACGTATACTGCATACGGAGGTTATAGTAACCAATTCACGCAGAGACAACAATCCCAATGGATTTATTGTATAGATAGAACAATAGTTTTGAGGGCTAAAAGACAGTCACCCATCACGAAAACAAAGAAGTGTAATACAAAAAAGTAAAAGTTACTTACTAACTACTAGTAACCAGTTAGTTAGTAGTAGTAGTAGTTACTTATATGAGAAGAAGCAATTCACAAGGCCAGAGATTCAATAGATACCCTTCGACAATCCCAAAGTAGAACCTTCCTTATAAACTTTTGACTTGAATTTGAAAAAATGAAGGCAATAGAAGAAGTTGCAAGGCTCCGAAATTTCATGGAAGCAACAACGTATAATTGTGCTCACTTGGGGTTACTTTCAAAATTTCTTCTAACTGTGTTACACGCTCTTTTATTTTATAACTATCCGTATACGGCTATTTGCCATATTCTGTAAAAGAAATCATTGTCTTCCGAAGTTAAAATATTCATTCGTGACGTGCAATAAGCTACCATATTTATAGAGAAAACTAAGCTTACCTTTCTGGGCTGCGCGATACTTTATCTATTCAGTACTAAATTGATCATGTCACTTTTAAATACATGAATAGTTTGAATAAGCTACAAATCCCCGGAATTGATCATTTTTAATTAAACTTTCATTTATTTCTGCTATATTCTATGTTTAAGGTAATGTACTAACAATACGATAATTTCATCTTCTTTTCTTCTTATATTATTAATTCGTAACAGTTGTAGACTGAGACAACAGGACTAATAAAAAGCATTACAGTTACAGGCAAGCATAGTTGTAATCTTTTCTACAACACCGTCAACTACTAAAAGATACAATGTTCCCTTATAAGTAATTAAAAGAACTTTATAACGGCGAACGATAAACGCAAGTTTGTTGCGAAGTGCGCAACATTTAGTTGCGTTATACAGATTGCCGCAAATAAAAGTAGATATTAGGCTTAAAATACGCACACATAAACATGATGCACAGACACTCATGGTAAGCAGTGATTGGACACTTTCAGTACTTTGTTATATGGAAACTGTCCAATCTCTACTTACCATGAGTCAACGTATGTATGTACATATGTGAGAGGATTGATACTGCACTGGGACAAAAGTGAGCGAGAGGCGACAACGAATCTATCCCGACTTACGTATATGTAAATATGCGTGCGCTAATGTGTGTAATACGGTTGACCTATATTAACTTTAACTTCAGTCACTCGGTATATTGAACTTGGTGTAGTATGCGTATATATGTATATAGTAGTTTATCGCATATACAAAAGTGAGCGAGAGGCGACAACGAATCTATCCCCATTTATACACGTATATGTAAATATGCGTGCGCTAGTGTGAGTAATACGGTTGTCGTATATTAACTTTAACTTCAGTCACTCAGTATATTGAACTTGCTGTATGCGTATATAGTAGTTTATCGCATATATTGCCGTAGTTTTAGTACAACTTATCTATGGTTAGTTATCATAGCAATTTATCTAAGCATATGCAGTATTTCAAATCGATTCTTAATGCAATAACATTCATAAAAGAGTATAATAATTTAAAACTAATAGCGGGACAAAAATTTACATATTTTACCCATGTTTTTGTAATGAGGTCAGGTGGTAATTACATAGACTTTATAATATGTATATATTTTCCTACTATGGGGCATTCCATGTAGGGACAAAATAAAAAGAAAGTAATATTGGATTAGTTGGCCTCGTAAACCTACCGGCACCTCCACCATAAATACTTCCTTCAAGGTAATTAGCCCTGCTTTTCTTAAGTATTTTTAGTGAAATAATTGTTCCTACCAGTTATGTAGAAGTGTGTTGCAAAAACTTAATGTTTTCGTATGCGCTATGTCATTTTTCACGGTAATGATTCAGTAGATATTCCTGAAATGAATATCGCAATAAAAGTACCAACTTTCACTAGAACACATTCTCTCCCGCATTGACTATGACATATAGCCGAAATGAATCTCTAATATGATATATACCGTTCAAGAGAATAATAGGAATAAATCCAATTAGGTCTTATTCTGTTATCCTATTAGGAGGAATGCGTTTCTCATGAGAGTAACGTACCAAAATCCCCGCCCGCATTGATTTATGATTTGAGAATTTCTCAAGTTTATTTTCACAGAGACAGCGTTAGGAGCTACCCGTGGCGCCTTTATGAAGTAATTTTCGTAATACTATCGGATTTTTTCCCGTCTTTAATGATAATAATACTGATTTTATTGTTATTTGGTTTTATGATTATTGTTATTGATACCAGTTTAGTCAGTGCAGTGTTTATTTTTCGACTTATTTCAAATGCCCAACAGTTTAATTACACATATCTTATGATGCATGTCTTGTATTTTCTTTATACTGTGACTAATGTTTTTGATATTAATTAATAGCTACACCAAAATTGTATACTATTATTAGCTGGCAAATTAGTTAGTTGGACACAAATTCGCACCACATATTTAGTAGGTAATTTAAACGTAAGTATAGCTACACTAAATTGTTGTAAGTACAGATTTTATATGATCTATTAACCTGTATCTCCAGTATAATGCCGTTAGAAAATATTTGTTAAAATTAGAAAGCCAAAATTTAATAATAGATGTATAATAAAGTTGTGACGAACTTCTGTGTTAAGAGTAAAATTTCCGTTGACACCTTCTCTGAAAGATAGAAGATAGAAATTTAGTTTTATTATTTGCATACTTGGTTATTTTAAACTATTTGCATAACTGTATATTTTCAAGTGTTTTTCCATACCTGTAAATTTATGATTTTGTCTGGTAAAGAGCATGTCGTCACGTGGAAGAGTGGGAATCCGCCTATAAAACAGCATGCATTTCACAGAGAGAGGCAGTGATTCCTGGGGGAACGTCGATTAGGTTTGATGCTCTAGAAACACTTTCGGAATTCCGGCAAAGTCCACAACTAGCATTTAGAAAATTTCCTGTGCCAATGTAAATTCACTCTTTAATTCGACGTATAAGTTTCCTACACGGTGTTTTGTAAAAGTAAAAGTATTCATGTTAGCGAACCAGTTAAACTTATGATTTGTATTATTTATTTCTCTTCGCTAAGGTCATCTGTTTATTTCTAACCCCGTATGTACATGGTTCTCTGTAAATATTTCCCATTAATTGATTACTATATGTCTGATTCACCTTTCTTTTATTATCTTTTAAATAAATTGTATATAGTTGAATACCTGGAATTTTATTTTCTCCGATAGTATCAGTTTTTGGTGCTTCTTAAACAATACGAATTCTTATTAAAGGCCTGATTTCGTTTTGTAAACAACACTGTCAAATCTAGCTGACATATTTAGGTTAGGAGACTGTCTATAAAGGAGAAACCGTTTCGACAGCCGGTCGAGTTAGGAGAAGCACCAGGTTCAAATACGAACTGCTACTCTGGCGATTATCGGGCAATATGTGCACTACCCGCTTTAGGCAAAGTATTGGAGTCAATTGCTGCCGAGGTACTGATATGTGTACCTACATCTTTACATACATCCTACTTAATTTAAGAGCAACCAGGGTTTACTCGTGGTAGAAGCACCAAAACCACCCTATCTCTGATTCTCTGGAAAACGGGTTCCAAGTAGACCAATTCACACCGACTTTAGCAAAACATTTGATCGAGTTGGCCACCAACTTTTACTTACTTTGGAATTTAGTGCCTATAGAATTACGAGAAATCGTCTTGGTTCGAGTTTTATGTCTGATCGCTCTCAAACAAAATATCGAACTCAATCCGAGAAAGCTTCGGTCTAATTTAGGGCAGTCATATGGGCCGCATTTTGTTTTTTGTTAATAACATAGCTGTTTGGTGTCTCTCCTCTTCTTCTGATTGTATTAAATTACAAGCAGATATTCATAACATTTCTGTTTGGTGACAACAATATGATGTTGAACATCGACAACTGTGCATATGTACATCGCTACCATCCATACTTTACTATACTATTATATCAGTGATGGACTCCATGTTGATTATATTAGATATTTATGTATACTTTTTGACGCTTTCCTTAATTTTAATCTACACATCCATGATATTACATCTAGAGCAATAAAGCTGTGTAGTTTCATTAAGCGACAAACCCAGGACCTTAAAAACGTTGTTTGATTTATCACCCTCGTTGCAAAATTTGGTGCATCCCTCCTCTCCAAACTTCTGTTAAACCAGCATATTGTATTGGCCATGAATAACTTTCTACTGGCGTGATGATATTTTTATACCTAGCTGGCGTCGTGGTGCCTATACGACTGCACAAATTTTTACATGTGTGTGTGTGTGTGCGTATGCATATCTAACTTTCCAAATAAATTTCGATTTGATAACCCTTCTAAAATCAGTTGTGACGAATATGACTTTTATATATTATGAATTCTTACGAAAAACGCAATAAATATTCCAATCAGTAAAAACATGTCAAATACACAAACATTCCTTTATTCATAAAAAAACAGTGTAACAGATAGTGAACATGTTGTACCTTATGTTATTTCAAAATATAAAGTTTATCCTTTTTAAAGATGTGCAAAACTCTTAAAAACATACTAATTTAAAAAAAAATTGCAAAGAGCAAAGTTGCTATTCTGCGCATTGTCTACATATATTAGCAATACCTATGGCCGTAACTGATTTCGGTCTACGCCTGTCGCAAGCTAAGTACCTTATTTGAAGGTAGATGGAGCCACATGCTGATACTATGACAATACTAGATAATAGAGCGCTAATATTATCTGCTGGGGTCTCAGCGACCCCACAACGCCAGTAGAAGGATAAGGCGACAAGAGCCTTAATCCCAAGTAACAGAAGTCATCGGCGTAGTATCGGCATTATATCGGGCCAGTATTTTAGTATCGACTAGATATCCTCGATGTCTACCCAACATCGGTTGGCGGTATTTCTGCAATGTAGCCCCGATATATGAAAGACGATATCGGAAGGATTTCGGGTTAGTACTGTATAGATCGGGTAATTGTCGGTAGTCTATCGAACGTTATAAATCGGATAGATGTTGTACGAGAATATCGCATTTATATCGGCCCATTCTTCGCAACCCGATATCTGAAAATACATGTAGGTCCAATGTCGGCCCATTATAGGTCACACCTATAGTTAATACCGGTCGCATTGCAACACAATTCAGATATTTCTCCGATATCGTATTCCGATATAGTATAGGTAGGCATTATGATCGGCTGTTAATCTGAAGTCAATCTATATCCGATATTATATTTTGAAATGAGACCGTCATTAATTTTTGTTCTCGTCGGTCCCGATGGGTAAATAAAACACAAGATATGTGTAGGTACTGTATATAATATGATGTGAGGAATGGAAAGTGTGTTCGATACTACCTATAATATGTATATTGCTTTTCTATATTATGATTTAGATTTCGCTGTGAAGGTGTTTACATTCGGATGTGTATATATGTACATTGTGCTCCGTGTTAATATCTCGGAACTTAACAGGCAAAACTTAGGGTTGCAACTGCGATGGCTGTACATCAGTAGAGTGAGACCTATGGTAACATACGGGACGATAACCTGTTCCCAAAGGTCCCACAGGTAACAATCAAAAATACTCTTGAAAGGCAACGGTTGGCATGTGTATGCATTACTGGCGCCATGAGGACATGCCGAATCACGGTCTTGGAGGTCATTCTAGATCTCACGCCCCTACACATAGTAGTGGAGGGAGTTGCGCATAGCGCATTGCACCGAGTGCCCAGGTGGGGCTGGAATTCAGTGCTAGTGAGCTGGGTCATCTATGGCAGGGCTCTACGCACTTTTCAGCTACCGCAGGACGAAATGATGAGGAAATAAAGCTAAGCGACAAGGGAGAATGGGAAGGAGAACGATGCATCTACGCCCTAAGGGCAAATACCAATAAATGGTATACGGACTGTTCCAAGACTGATAAAGGAACAGATGCAGGAGTATTTGGACAAGGAATTAAATACTCTCAGACAAAAGATAGCGTGATATTTGTAGGTGTGTAAGGTGTTTCTGATAATACTATTTGGAGTCCTGTAACATGCGGTGGGTAGGATCGAAAACCCTACAATAACGAGCAAGCTTGATGTTTTCTAAATCGATAATGCTGTGCCGTTATGGAGTCATAGTATTTCCCATGCTATGGTACTGTTTATGGATGAATAAAGTAATGGTAAACGGTCTCAATGGCATCCACACAGTATTGTATTAGAACAACTAATAAATAATCAGTCTAATACCATAAAATATAATAATAATAATAATGAAAATAATAATAATAATAATAATCCATGCCTTAGCATCCCCCAAACAGCTTGCGCCAATCGCAGAGGGCATCGGCTGGCTATGAGTTATTACGCCTGCGGCTGTAGACCGACTTAAGATGTTATCTTTCCGCATTTGCCGTGGAATTTGGAAAACTATAGAAAACCAAATTCAGAAAGAATGCACCCGATACCATCAGATTGTGAAGCGAGCGCGCTAGGCACTGCGCTACACAGCCGGTATATGTTTTGCTACTACTGTAGTTGAAGTCTACATGGTATTATTAATAGTCGAAAGAAATTTTTCAAAAAGTAATAATACTGCAAGTTATATGTCGTTTTCTAACACAGCAATCTAGTCAATAAGACCTCAGATATCTCAAATACTAGTCGCAGACAACAAATAAATGTTTTACTGCATAAGACTGCAAAACAAATAATTATATACGTATTTAATTCAATTCTATAACTGTCAGAGCAGTAAAGTAGATACAAATATACATAGTTCTTCAAAAAAAGCAGACATCTTCAAAAACTTTTATGTAAAATACATAGTACATTTACTGAAACGACTTTAATGTACAATCATACCGGGTAACGGAAAGATCAATCATTTCAGCAAATGTATTCAAATGAACCGAAATTTACATCTGAAATCTAATAGTAAGATTTAATTCGAAGCAGCGTAGAATTGAATTAGCTTTAGTGATATACACATAATTGTGTCCTGTGTGGAATGAAGATACCGATTTGATAACGACTTAACAATTTCCCTGGGGATCCAGTATAGTTTTAATCTAGTACCAAGTTATCGTCCAAAGTTTTATATTTCCCTCGGGCGCTTCAGCGTACGTCAACTTTGTTGTTTTGTCTCTCTGTGGTTTTCCGTATTACATTTCGTCACGACCTGATAACTAAATTTTACACGGTAAACTTTCCTAAATTGTTAATAAATTTCTCCATTATATAGCCCACAAATATTTACAGCGTTTTCTAGTACGTAACGTGGAGTTTTAACTAAAAATATATGTATGATGAATATGATAGCAAAGCACGCTCCAACAGGAGCAGAATTGGTTTTGATTTTGCTAAAATTTAAGTCAAGTAAGGACATACTGTTTCTTATACAAACTCAGTCCCTCGATTAGAAATTTTTGTCTACTACAAAAAGACATACCTATTAACTATAAGAATTTTTTTCAGATTTTCCTTTTTTTAATAATAATATTGGAAATTCAAGCTTTAACGGCTGAACGATCAGCAACGAAACTATAATTATCGCAAAGAAGAAATGCGGTAAAACAAAGGTTTAATCACATTACTAGTTTGACGAAGCGCTTAAGCAATAATGTAAGATCTTTATCAAAGTGTGGATCGTCTTAATATTTTATAAACTTGAGTTTGACACCACCTCTGGTTTGTAAAAAAAGTGTGTAAGTTAAATGTCCTTCATATCTATTGCTTGCGGCGTTGTTGGCGTAGAGACGTATCTAAGCTAGTCCCTTGCTTCCCTGGACAAAGCTTTAGTGTTAAATTGTTACTTCCAAGTTCAGAAGTTAGCGTTCAGCTGCCTATTTTTTATTAACGTTAATATTCAATCCTATGCAGTATATTAGAGTTCACAAACTGAATTTACGTAAATAGCATGAATTGAGTTCGCTGGGGAAATTTATATTTTAATGCCCGCGGGTCTTCGATTAGCGGTTAGATACTATTGCGCTTAGTAATCTCTGCATAACGACTGTGCTCGACTACTAATGTTTAAATTTTCAGTATATTGTTTCAACAGCTTATATAAGAAAATTATATTAATTAAAGTAAATTTCACACAGATGTAAAAATTGTCAATGTAACACATAATTTAGAGCTAACAATTGTAAATAAACTATTGTTGAAAAGTATCTGAGGTTGGTTTTTATTTAATGCAGATCATTCAATATTCTCTATCTGTAAGTAGTACAGATACAACAGCGAACTATACATCTTTTCAAAATGTCTAATGTGATCACTCTTAACACAGGCAGAAGAGTAATATCTTATACAATTTATAGTCATAATACTCAGCTATTTGTTTAGCAGAGGATTTGATTTTCTATTATCATTATATTCTCAAAGCTGAAGAATACGAAAGAAATATTTTGGACAGTAACATAGCTGATTGTGAGTAGAAATTTTACAATTACCTTTGTATCTAAAAACAAGGTAGCAGTCACTTTGGTGCTCGTCCGGATATTCTGTTCGTTGAGGACAAAGGCTGTCTATTCCAATATGGCTTAAGGGTAAAAGAAAAAAAGGAAGCCAGGAAAATTTAACAAAGTTTATAAATAATTAATGAAAATCGACCAAAGAAACAAAATTACAGCACCAGGATGTAGCTTTACAAACAGAACCTCCTTTGGTTGCAGTTGCAATTGCCGGCACCAGGTAATTTTCTCGCAGGAGCACGTTGAGCGGCGGCAATTCTGGTACCTCTTTCTTTGGAAGAGAAATTTAATTAATATTAGACAGAAACAAACAAAAAACGCCGCAAAATAAGCACCACAATATAAAATTACTATTTAACTGCAAATAGATCGCATATAACTTCTGCTGAATTGTGACCGTAATACTGTTTTACCATAAAGAGTTTTTTCTCGGGCGTATAATGCTCCATGATAATAACAATTGCTGGCCACAATCAAGATTCACTAACCGTTGTAAAAGTAGAGCACTCTAATACCCAGCGGCGTTTTATTAAGAACAGAATGAAGTGAATCAAACACCTGCTTCGCTTGAAATAAATTACGCATGCCTAGATATTTGTCCCCTTCACGGTGCTACGGAATGAGGGTTTGTTTTAATTGAGTGAAACTGAAAGGATCGATGTGATGATAGCATATTCGACTAGTTAGACAAGGGTACAGAATAGTGGTGGGTGCCTGCCGTTAGAAAGAGATAGCATACAACACGACAATTCTCCGGCAGAATAGTATGCGACTTCGTTAACTGATAGAAATCATATTTTTATCTTTCTTTCATTCACATACAGAAAATCGTCACATTAAAACTTAGCTCTTGATAAGAGTTAATCTACTCAAATCTGGGCACTGATAGACGTAGGTTTATAAAAATTACCAATTTCTAACACAAACTAAACGAATCTGAGCGGGTTTTCTATCTTTCGTGAATCTCGTGATTTTGCAAACTATGAATTCCGAAACCTTAGCTTCACGTTGTTGCCATTCTACAGAGCGTTATATCTAGTCGAAACAAATCCCAATTATATTAAATATTATAACTTCTAAGTTTGTACCAAGCGAAATGTTCGTATAAGAGAGATATAATAAGATGATAATAATAATGAGAGTTTCCACTGTACTTTTATAATGTTATCACATTTCCGAAGCTCACTAGAATATATAGTATGTAATGTATATATAATATTCTAACATGATAAATATGTACATAGGTTGCCTCATTGTTATTTCGTTAAATCGCGATTTGAGTTGTTGCTTGGAAACTCATTGCATTCTGTTTTCTATAAGCTTATCAGGTAAATATTTGACTGTATCCTAGTTAAAGGTAACACTCCTGTCCGCGATTTATTTCACTTGTGTGTACGTTTACTCCATCACGACAACACCCAAGTTTCAACAGTTACCGTTTTTTCTAAATATTTATTTTAATAGAATTTGGTACATTGAATTTAGTACATTAAATTTAGTACATTGTAATGTAAGAGTCAATGTACACTACCGGTAATGGAAGTTTGGCCAGTTTGAAAATCAAGCTATAAAAGCCAATTAATACAGAAAAAAAAAACATTACTCTAAAAAATAATGACAATGTACTTATTTATTATTAATAAAAGCCTTAAATTTTTGTTTGATCAAAATATCCACCTTTTGCTCTTAGAATAGCTTGAGTAACTCGCGGCATCCTTTCAACTAATTTGCTTAGTGTGTCGCGGGGAATATTGCGCCATTCTTGGTGGAGCATACATAGTCCACAGTTGTTCTTTGGAAGTAAGACCAACAAATCGGACTCTTCTATCAAGCTCTTCCCAAAGTAGATCAGTAAGAGTTCAGATCCGGACTCTAGGGTGGCCATTTCATAATTTTTAACACATTTTCTACCTTTGCTTGTTCAGGTATTCCATGCACACTTGGCCTATGCGTTTCGGATCATTATCTTGCATGAAGGTAAAGTTCTGCCCCATTGCTCGTACCCCAGAAGGAATGGCATAATTTTCCAATATGTCGCGGTAGTATTCTTTCCGCATTATTTCTTGAAAACGGTGTAACATGCCTGTTTCTAAGTAACTAAAGCAACTCCAAACTGTTACTGAACCTCCATGGTGGGTTTTTGTAGGCACGGTGCATTGGAAAAGTATTCTCTCACTAGAGAAACGTCTAACAAACACTCTCTAAATATGGATTCGTCATTCCATAAAAATGTTTTTCACTGCTCCACAGTCCAAGCTGTATGTTCCTGAGCCCACCTTAGTTTTTTCACTCAGATACCACGGTGTAACAATGGCGTAGCCACACGACCGTGTAAATTATCTTCGATCGGCGGGCGTTTGATCGTGTATACTCCAACAGCATGCCGACGTCCGCGGTTGAATTCGCTCGCTATTTCAGGTGCTGTGTTACGGCGATTTCGCTTATTTATTAATTGTAGTTGACGATCATCTACTAGTGATTCTCTGCCACCCTGGACGGTCACGATTCTCTAAGTCGCCTGTTTACTGATATCGTCGAATGATGTACTTTACTGTAGATGCGGTCAAATTTAATTTTTCGCCGAGCTGCATGTTAGTATATCCATCTTCATGCAATGTTATCATGCTAGATCCCTTAGCAACACCTATTGATTTGCCACAAGGCATTTTTGACAGTTTAATTTAGTTATTGTATCACTTATCGTGATAATATTCAAATAGAAACTAAATGCACTTTACAATTTTCTAAATGATAAAACCGGGTAGGTAGGAGCTTTCAAGGGAGGGGACAATACAATAAAACCACAGCGATTAGACATATATAATAAATAGATTTGGTTAATCCAGTGAAAACGTAATTAAATCCTGTAATACTTTCACTATATCAGTTGTGCACAACACAAATATATTGATTATCCTAATTCATTCAATAAAACGATACTTGAAATACCTAACTAAAATTAAGGTTTTGTAAAACTTTTGTTTTGGCCAAACTTCTATGAGCGGTAGTCTATACGAACAATGATGCTCACTAGCTACAATACAGAGCGTAGAGCTATTACAATATGGTTACTTCTTTTGTCATCTTCCCATGATTATAGCAATGTTATTGCACGAAAAGACAATTGTACGAACTACTAATCATAAAGAGTCAATTTCTGTTGGCAAACCAAATCACTGTGCGAGAGAACAAGTATTAATTGTTTTACGTTTGTTCCAGGTAAATATCCAACCAAGATCAACCAATTTCGTAGCAGTGGTAAGTTTGAGAATCGATATTTTCATAAGGTTCCTTTATATTCTACAACGAAAATGGTTCATGTCTAATTAATGAATATTTATGGTATAATTTGGCGAACCAGCAAGCATGTCTAAGATACGGCCGTTGTATTTCATCCGAAAAGCAAGTAAGGGGTAGCGCCTGGAGCGGGTTTCTATTTAGTTTTATTCTCTAACATATATTTCGTATTCGTGTTGAGTATAACATTAAATTTGAAATTGTTTAGGAAATTGTGCCAAAGATTAATACATTTACTGCACCGTAGATGTGTAATAATGTACAGTCAGCGAATACAAATTGTTTAGAATTCACATTATGTATTAGTTAACGTACCTCCATTCACTTATATTTTAGCTATGAAAGCAGATTTGAGACAATCCTGCTGTGAAGCTAACCTAATAAATGACATTTGAAAAGCGTTTGTACTATTTGACAACTAACTATGTACAGTAGTTTTAACTAAAGAGCAAGGTGAGGGACTATGTTGTACAACATTGTACTTACAATTGGCAATTGTACAACAATTGTACAACCTTGTTAGTACAACGCTGCTTTAGCTACCATGACTAAAGGCTATATGTGGATCTCATTTAATAGTTCTGACAATTCTGAGAAATATAGTACTTCAATTTCTATTCATCAACGATCGGATAAAGTCGGACGAAAAATCGTCAAAAAGAACTTAATACTAACTACTACTGCTATTTAATAACTATAAAAACTCTTGGTATTACTGACTTTATAAACTTATAGTTACACTTGTAGACAAACTTGTTAGACATGCTAAAAAAGTTTCTGATAATATCCTTAAATTTATCGTAAACAGGTCACCATTTGCTCCTTGAGTTTTGTGACTTTTACTAAGGAGCTTTAATCGTTTTAAAATTTGAAACTAATCAGCAAAGTAATTGGATTAATGTGTATCCCAAATCAAACTGCAACATTTCCTGCGAGCCTCATTCAATCAGTCGGAATCATTTTTCTTTTGCTAAGATTGCAAACAAATTTACAAAAAAAAATTATTTTTAAATACCTTAGATGTACGAAGATTACCCACTGCAGCAACGTTATAAAGCTAGTATTAAAGACTATATCTAGAATATTTACATAGGTTCTAATGTGCAATTTCTGTTGCTCCTTATATGTAGGTTATTATGCTGCAGACAAGAAAATTTACGACATAAAACATGAGCCAATACTTTCCAACTTTGTAATTGATACAGCAGCTACTGCATTCACAACTCTGTAGACCCTACATATAGATGGAAAATGTAATCCTTAAATGTAATCTTTGCTAGGTCATATATTAGACAAAAGTTTAAATATACTTTCGTAGTAAAGTACTCGGCAAGTTGTTATGAAGTCAATTTCAGCAACAAAGTTAACTTACAACGAGAATAAAGGTACTCGCATATAAGTAGTTATTTCACTAGAAACTTTCGCTGTACATTCTTATTATCTAACAGTAATTACCATATTTTGTCAAACTTCTATTTGCAATTACCTTGTACGCTTCATTATCGACACCGTGTATCAAAAACATAACCACAAATAACACAAACTCACGCTATTCTATACAGCTCACGGGTATATGTATTTGTTGGATTGTATTGGTTGTATTGTCAATAATGAGAACAGTATGCAATGACCCTTTATAAAATTGCTTAGTATAAATAACATCTACATACTTATCTTAAGATGTGCAATAAAATATATTTCGGTAGGTTTTCACTAGTTCACTGGCAAAGATGATAATATGAACGAAATTTATATTTCCTATAAATAGTAAATGCCGCGCTTGCTGATCAACAGTTATATCCACAATAGCCGCATAACGCATACCAGAAGCTGACCATAGATTGTTATGAATTACATAAAATATTGAAAGTCTTCATCTGATAAAATAAGCCATATTGTACCACTTCATCAAAAAATGCTTACAAAAATGAGCGGATTCATTCGCGCAATTTAAGCATTCAACCTCTTACTTTTGGCAATGTTTCCTATCAAAATAAAGTTTGTTAGAAGCTTTATATTTTGTAAGTTAAATATAAAATATATATTTTTAAATCACAAGTGGCACAATTTAAGCAACTAGTTTCCTAAATTGGATCATGTGCTTTCCACTTTGTACCAGTCAAATTTATGTGAAAAACGAATATAAACAGTAAAGATTTTTATTGAATAAGTAAAACTTTAGCTATATCACGCTTAATAAATACAAACTAGATTATAGAAAAGTAAAAGCTAAATGGAGCGCAAAAGTCACATTTGCCTACAATTACCTTTATTTCTTGCCAAGGATGTAGCTTCTGGTTGGCGCAAGGAGATATTTGGGTGTCTCTTCATGAATGAATAGAACCATATTGATTCCTTACGACCATACGAGCTGTTTTATTAAAATCATTTTTGATTGAATTTGGTTCTGCAAAATCAAAAAATAATGGTAAATATTAGGTTAACTCGAATAAAAATAGCACAGAATAGACCCAAGAACTTATAGATTTGACAAACAATCATTTTTTATGTCATGTAAAGCTCAGGAAAGCAATGCAAAGCTTACATCAGCTTTAAGATAAAAACCAATTTCACTTTTCCCTACCAGTAACTTGCAGAGTAATGAAATTACCACATATGCATCTAGGTTAGATGGTGCCTGATATAAGAGGTACGGGCCTTTATCCTAATGCGTCTTAGTTTCTGAGAAAAATCAACGTTGTTAGTGCGTTCTTTTTATATCGTATAAGCAAGCGTACGTAGCGTTGTGGACTGAATCTACGCCTGCCACTCTAGTCGCCGTCGATCGATTCCTGCCAATGCATTTTTTTTCATCTTATTGTGCACAATATTAACAATTATATTTAATGTAAATTATTCATAAATGATATTTTTTGCTAATGCCTTCATGCCAATGATTAAATGCGCGTTGTTAAAATTATTAATAGAGAAGTACACCTTTTTTAAAGTTAACGAAATGTGCATCCCCGTGGTACTTGTTTGAAAAAAAATCCATCGGCAGCAATCGAACGCGTGCTACCAGGGTGGTAGGCGTAGATGCAGCATGCTTATACGGACTTGCTTATACGGAGACCAACAGTAACGCTATAAAAAGAACGCGCACAATAACGTTGATTTTTCACAGAACCTAGAGGACATTAAGATAAAAGCTCGCACCTGGGTACTCAGGGGAGGTCCGTCTATAACATATACATTGGAAAATACTTCTATTCTCTAGATGACGATGAAGTCGCTATTTCGTTATCATACGTATGAGTTCAGCACAAACGGAGAATAGATGGTAGAGGGTTTAGAGAATTTTTACATTTTTTTGTAAGCGTACTAGATATAAGCGAAGTTAATTGTTGTTTCTTGGCAGAGTAGTACAATTATTTAAATAGTGTGTCTAATATGTGTCTTGTAAACCAGTCACATCAGTATTTTGATCTAGAATTAAATCCCAAATTATAGAAAAGTAATTTTGAATACCTGCAGAAAAACAAGAGCAATATCTAAATTAATACTTTCGTTCAGCTCAACTTCAGCAGCGCAACTTCAGCTCCACTTCCGATCAACCTAAAGCTCTGCGCTCTCAGGGAAATCTTAATACGTATGTCAAGTATTGTTTTCAGTATTACTGCAATTGAGACTGTAGTTCACTTTCGCTATGCATTTACTGAAGTTAATTCTCTTAATAAATCTTGTTTTTCATGTTTTCGTTATATGCTGTATTCTCCTTAATATATAATAAAAGATTTAGACATTTTTCTGAGTCAAAAACTTGAGCTCTATGTAATAATCGTATATAGAAAAACCGGAGAACTGCGTATTGTTGCTTTTCACGACTGCCGCCGTAGCCTATAAATATGTTTCTCTAGTCTACTAACAAAAGCATAATCTGGTTGGTTAGATTGCATCGTAAAATGAAGATAAAATAGATTAAATGCTTTCTCTCCTTTTCTATAAGCACACTTCGTCTTCTAATAAACCAGTATTTCCAAATACGCTGAAATCTGTCTCATGGTTTTATTATAATAGTTGTAAGCGACCATATTTTTCTTCAGCAACTCATTTATTATTACCAGAAAAAACTCAGAGTCATATGTAACAAGTGTAGTGGAAGTTAATAATGTATGTATATATTGCCACAGTCATAAGAAAAATAGTTAGCGTGTTGTGTGTATACTGCAGCATTTGTTAATGTTTTGTAACTATTTCAATTTTTGTAGATGGAGCCTTGACTAGTATTGATTGTTGTATAGGTTACGTGTCTAATAAGGTATTTATTTCAGAAAGATTAGTTGTCAGTTACAGCTTTAAGAGAAATTGCTAGACACAATCAACTATAAGTACTTAGTTAAATTCTAATATTAATATATTTTATAAAGCAGTATTAACTCAGTGAAAATTTAATTTGAAATATGCAGTTTCTCCCAAGAAAGCGTGCTTGTGCTCTAACGGAGTTAAAAACAGTATGTACACTTCTTTGACACAAATTGGATTTATGAAAGAGTTAAATAGTTAATCAAATCAAGAACGTACCCACTCAAACTGTTCTCCTTTAAACATCTTCAAATATGCAAATTACTTATGTTCGTTTTTCTTGCACTTGCGAATACGGTCGGAGCTTGTTTGTTTTAATTTGGCGTTCTTCCTTGCAGTTTTAGCAAATCTAATTTAGCAAGCGGAGTGTTAGAATAAAGCGTATTTCAGTTCTAGTCCGTAAAATGCAAATTTTTACAATTTCGTAAGAGAAGATATCTAAGTCACATAGAATTCTGTAGAGAACTGAAAGCGATAAAATGAGTTTACAAATCTTTAATAGAACGCTTTGAACTAAACGGCGTTTCTAAGAATGATTTTAATTTTAAATTTTAAAAATATTAAGTGCTCACGATCAAATAAGTTTTCGGTTCATTGGTTGTCCTCAGCTAAATTATTTTTAGATCCGCTTGATATAGAATTGCTCTGTGTGTACCTGAGACAGATTTTGTTGTATATTTTCATAGCCTTCTCTGTAAATTTATAGTTTGTATTTACTTGTTTGTGTTAAGATGGAATGGGCAATTATTTATAATTTTTATTGATAATTGAATAGTAGGGATCATACGCAGAATTG
This sequence comes from Popillia japonica, assembly GCA_004785975.1. Lineage (NCBI taxonomy): Eukaryota > Metazoa > Arthropoda > Insecta > Coleoptera > Scarabaeidae > Popillia > Popillia japonica. The sequence continues at coordinate 28,332 of SMLS01075092.1, read as the reverse complement.
TTGATCTGTACTTCATGCAGTAAATTTCTTTAACTGTATCTGTTTCAAATCAAGACTATTTAAAACCTTTAAATTGTCGATTTTCTAGAAGCTCAAGATGATATTGGAAAATAAATTCTATAAAGTAGAAGCACCGTGTTAGTGAAACTTAAATTAATTCAACATTCTGGTATCTATATAAGATAGGATAAGAATTCTCTTAAGAAATCAAAGGAACTACGTCGGCCAGGTGTTTTGAAAGCGGGTGCATTTTTAATCGTGCTTTAATTTGTACCGTAATAAGGTTGCACATCATTTTCTATATGGATAATTTAGGTTTAGATCTTTGTTTCACTATTAGGATCTATTATGCGAATCCCCGAAACTAGACTGTTATACAAAACTTGGGGTGGAGACTATTGGAAATCAATTCAAACTTCGAATTTCAGGTTGCATCTAATATCTCGGGTCTAAATGCATTCCTAAAGATGCAATAATCAATAACTTTATTGAACACGTATTGTTAGTTTACAAATATTGAATAGTATTGTAATTTTTTCGTCCACGTCAAATGCGATGCTCTATTGCTCTTCACACTCATTAAATGTCCACGCGCCAAAATTCTAATTGTTGCGCATCATGAACTTACCACCACTTACTCCAACGACACTTTAGTCGTAGTTTGTCCAGAATTTTACTTATATCGAGAAATTTGCTAAATATCTAAGAATTAAAAATGTGTAACAATTAGGATTGTAAACGAACGTAAACCAACTAGATACCAGTTTCAATCATACAATAACGGGTAAGTAGAATGAAAGAGTAAATTTCAAGGTACACACAGGAAAATGCAATTCGTGAGTAAAGAACGAAGAAATCCTTATTGAACACGTAACAACACATTAAATGCAACTAAATTACGTCTGGCAACTGACTATTCTTTCGTCAAGGTAGATCCCACGCAAAAATGGAAAGCATTGCATATACATTACATATACTATGAAAACAAAATAATAATAATAGTAATAATAGACTTTATTTTCTTGCAATTTCAACGAAGGAAAATTATTCAGCGTATTTTATTTAATACCAAAACCCACGTGACCTATTTGACATATGCGATCTATTTAACAGTATGGTAGTACATATTTAAGAATAAAATTTCTCCAGATATTTTTATTTATATATATTGACAATTAAAATTTTACAGGTTAGATTTATATTGTAAACAATCACAACTAATTGTAAGTAAGGGCGAAGTAGTTATAATAAATGTTACCGTTGTAATCTAAACCAATATTTACTCTGCTGAAGCGATATTATCTAAAACATCTTCGGTTAATTCAGTTGAACGTATAAAAACTGTCAAATACCCCCCATGCAATTTTCAAGTTAGACCGGTTAGACAGCTTAGAGATATTGTTTATTTTAGCTGCTTTCGTTCGTGCCACTTATTTTGATCATGATTAACGTAAACATAATCCGTGTTCAGCAATCATTTGCAACTAATCCGACGTCGCAAAACAACGTCGTATTCAGAGCTTTGATTCATAGTACCGATTGACATAAACAAAATGGAGAAATTGATTTTTGTAAGTAGATAATGCACATATTGTTACATATGTATATTTTGTATAATATTACATACTTCCGGAAATGGCCTTAAAATCATTTGATAATTTGTGATGATTTATCATCCTCAAGCTCATTCAGTGACACAGACAGTTCAATGAGCGATGTAGATACCCCGATACCCGTTTTTCAGAATTTAAAAATATTTTAGGCGATAATAGACCTAAATTTACATTTGACAATTTATTACATCATGTTATAGTGAAATGTAAAGTAAAAATCTGTAAATTTGTTGTAAATAGACCAATATAACCATTAAACACTATTTTATTTCAATCTAATAAACGACGCATAATTATCCGAACCATCCGAACCCTAATGACAGGTTACAATAATTACAACTAGGTTAAGAGGTTATGTTTTTATGATTGTAAACATACAAATCATCATTTATTACGGATTCAGAGGGGTGGAGGGATTGCAACGGATTTATAATCATGTTTCATGTAAACAAGATTGGAAAGGTACAATCGAAGACGCATATACCGAATCCTGATTTGTTGATTAGTAAACATATGTACGAACGAAAGCAGCTTTTACCAACATCTTACGTACGTCATCTTAGGTCAGAAACTATGTGAGTTTTGATTCTAAATGAAAGCTCTGTACAAGGGCATTATGTAACTCATGTAAAAAATCCAATGTAATAAGAGGTAATTTTAGAATGTAGCGGTAAAATAGTAGTATTGCAAAATTAGTTCCACTAAGTATTTGCGATAGACCGACTCACAATAACGTGACATACCACAAAGAATTTAATATCATACGCTATAGTATAGACCTAGGTTAGTTGAATGGCGGTTTTGATGTTACGTCACGTTAAAATTAATATGTGTTATAGAACACAATCCGTAAAATACGAAAGTGGTAAAAACAAAGGGACATTACAGCTACATGTAAATGCTTCAAAAGAAGCATGAGATCTAAAATATTAGACGCACGCGCAAATTTCTACATACTTATGTATACATATAGTTTACCATCTGCTTCATTTGTTTCATTATATAGTTGAGGTGAATAATTATTTATCTGCACATCTACATCGTATTCCATTATCTCTTGTTTTCCTCTGTAATACCTGTTAACAAATAACTGTTGGATGCAATATGTGATGCCTATAGGGTAGGTGCAGTATATTTTTTACTTTGATGAAAATGATGTTAATGGGTTTAGTTTTCGAAACAGAGTTTATTAAGTAAAATTGTCTTATATTTGTCTCAGTAATACAAATCAATAGAAAACATTAGATAATTCTTCTTAAAATAAGGAAAGTGATAGCAATTTAATTAGAACAAATTTAAAAGCATTTGAAAGTGAGAGTATGTTTCCAGTTATAATGTTGTGTAGTGTTAATTACTTCCCTATGCAGGGTTATTCACGCTATACGGCACGGAATATTGTGGCGAAAATACGTGGCTTTCAAAAAACTTCGTTTTTGGGATATATGCAGGTCCACCACGGGTACTTTTTAAAATTATGTTCATATTATGCAGGGTGTGCCGAAGCTCTAAAAGTATCAAAGTTGTGTTTTTTAAAAAAGGAACAGTGTTATTGCATTTTTGGATTCCCAAATCGTACAAAAAACTATTATTTGGCGTATTCTGTAAAAACACAAAGACGTTGGTATACATACCATTCGATAGATAATTAGAAAGTACATTTCCTGGTAAGTTAAAAAATATAGCGTCCTATTTAAATTAATCAAGTTATAAACACTTAAAGTTCTTATTTGATTAATTTTAATTTTTGGACACTCTGTATAAGATGGCACCTTTATCTTAATTGGGTACACTTCATTGTAAATTTCACTTACATACCTAGCTTAAATATTTCTTAAGTATTTGAAATCTGAAATTCAAATTACCGAAAAAACCTTAAGGTACTTTCGGTATTATAAACGTTATTAAAACAGCCACAGCCAAAAAGAAGAGAGGTAGACCCAGGAGAAAATGGAGCGAAGCTATCGCCGAAGATTTAAGAGAGAAGCAAATAACCAATTGGAGAGATAAAGCAAAAAATAGGAAGGAACGGAAATGCACTACACAGCTATGGGGCCTGAAGGGCCTGTTTAAAGCTTACATATATAAAACAGTCACTTATTTTGATCGGGGAATCCAAAAATGCAATAATAGCATTTTTTTGGAGCTTTTGGAACACTCCATATAATATGAAAAAAAAACCTGTAATAAACCTGCAGATTGATTGTAGTTACAGTATTAGATTTTGATTTGACCAAAATGTAAAATTGCGTGGATTACACGACCATTATGCATAAAGATTATTCAATGGTAATTAACATTAACAAAGTTATCCTATTCAAGAAAATAATTGAGCGCTCGTTGGCCAACATACGATACTAGATCAGGGTTCCCCGTAAATATGTAGCTGTTAAACTACACAAATCTGCGAACTACGTAGAAGTGTCTAATTATACATCAAAACAGAAATTTAATTGAATTACGTCAAATATTTTAGGGCCGAAAATGCAGTCAAAGTCGACCCATTTCTTTGTTTATTCTATACATATTTAAATAAATACCGCCAATTAATCAAGTTTACGCATATGCAAGTAATGAGTTAAAAACTGTGACGGCATGAATGAATATTCTTGAAAATGCTTTCCAGCTACTACTACTACTGCTAACTGCTCATAGTGTTAGTGTCAATGTGGTGTTGAAGAACATTTTCGAGAAGACTAATCAGGAAGCCGCAGTTTCAGTCACAGCTCCAGATATGATATGAATAATGTACTGAAAAGCAGCGTTCATTTCATCACATTGATCCCATTTACTTGCTGCGCGAGGTTTGTTGTGCCTACGCCGAAATTCTCTTCCATGATGTTTGAAATTTCTTCTTCTGTTTGGAACACGTGATCTCTCAAGGCGGCGACTTTTGTAACGTGGAATTTCTGAACCTGTATCCCACAGCCAATATATAACTCCCGCAATCGTCGCAGTCGAGTGATGTCGTCGACTTTGGAAGCGCATATATTGCATACCGGTAGATAAAATTGATCATGTTATACACACTTTTAATTTCTGGCACGATGACTAATTGTAAGATTAAAAAAGATAAATAGAGTCATGTGAGACTGTAATAAATGTTACGTCGGTCAAACTAAATAATATTTAAAAACATGCCTGTATAATCATCAGTACACTATACCACATAACATAACTGAAGAAACTGATTTGTCTAAACATTCTAAAGAATTACGACATAAGTTTGATTTTGACAATGTTAAGATGAAGAAAATGAGAAAATAGTATAAAAAGAGATTAATTTATGAAATGATATACATTAAAAAAAGGAAATAACTTGGTCAATTTCAGAACAGATATTGAAGATTTAAGTATTATTTATAACTTATCATATTGCCATGCTTTTCCCGAGTCCTTAAACACAATCATTAGAGCTTAACAAAAAATACATTGGCGTAAGGATCATTGTTCTGCTGATTATAAATATACAATTCAAAAATATTTTAATATCTTCGTGAAATTCTAAATATAAGCCTATATATGTATATCATTGAATTACTTTGTCTTTAGTTTCTTTGTCTTTAGATAATTTTGTTGATAGGCATGGATAGTTGTTTAGTGAAACGGATTGAATATGATTTTCTTTCACCGAGAAAGTTTATAACAAAAATCTAATTTATATATAGACTCTGGAATAAATTGATTTTTACTCGAATAATGTTTGAATTGACTTAAAAGTGGAAAAAAATATCTGGAAAATAGATAAGTAATGGTATAGATATTGCCATTCTAAGGCCAACGTAGTACTTCTAATTTTTTCTTAAAATTTAATTCAGAATTATATCTTTACTTAGTGTTTTCGCGACACTGTTTAAATTGTGAAAAATAAATCACTAAATCAATATTAATACATTTATTAGTAATGTAGAAGATCTAATTATTGGCACATCCTGTTACATTTATTAGCACAAACTCGTACAGTTATTGGCACTTTGATCTGGGAATTTTGTACCTAATATTTTTAAATAAATGTATGTTGCATTAAACCCATTGCTTTTCTACGTGCTCTTTTAATTTTTCTGTTGGCTTTTGTTCTCTTGCTTCTTTGTTCTTTATTCGCGTAGCTTTTTTTCCTGTTTATTATTTTCTTGTTCTTCTCTGGCCTCTACTTTGCGACTTACTATTCGTTTCCAAGTTGAAGACGTGAATACAAACGCTTATTTCTTTGAATTACTCTTTTTTTCCTTTCTTTTCTGGTGTCTTAGGATATATAGTAAAATTATTTAAGGATGTCTTCGCTAGACCAAATTCTACTTCATAAAATTGCGGACACAATTGAAACTTAGTTTCATTTCTGCTGTATAGACGGGTTCTGCAGCAAACTTTCCTTTTCCAGTAAATGATTGTTAATTTCCTAATACCATTTTCACTAAAGCAGGCTGAAGCGGAGGTGACGGCATCTGGGGTTCTGATAGAAACCTCAGAAAGGCGCTTTAAACATGCTTTATACCAACCTGTGCATGGAATATTGTCTTGAAACGGTTTTTTTCTGAGATTACTATTTAGAAAGCTTTTGACTTAAACTTGAATGTTTTTGAAGTCCTAGCGTTGACATTCGTTGATTCATTGTATTAATAAACGCTCTTCCTTGCACGTTAATACTGTTAGAGGTCCATTCTCTGTTTTCATAAAATTTGTCGATAATTAAAATTGCAATGTAGCTCGTACCCTGTTTTTCGGCAGTGACAATCCTTTCTGAATTGCTATAAGCTCTTTCTACTCATGGTCCTTACTACATCTCTTATTAGGACCATTTCGCGTGTTTTTAGATCTAGGTTAACCAAAAGTTCAGAAATTTCCCCACATTTATAGCGATGAGCCCAAAACGCACTTCGTTTGTTAAGTTTACACACAGTGGATTTAGTATAAACGTTTGATATAAAAATGTAATACATATACGACAAAGAACTACTTTACTTAATTTTCAGTTGAAATTTGCAGTCATTGGCCCCACTGCCAATAACTACATTTTGTGATTTTTATATTGATAGTAATTGACAGATGCAAAAGAAGGCAAGATCGTTATAATTTTTAGGTTAGATAAATGTTACATATAATAATACGGCTTATATTGACCCACAGTATCATAAATCACAACTTTTTATGACATGATTAATATTTACTGTATATATCACCACAATACTTCCAGTTTTAGTAAAAATGTTCCAAATCAATCGAATACCCGACAGAGTAAACTATAGATCATTTGTGCCCTACTGATTATGGCGCGATTTACCTATATAAAATGCTAACAACTTGAAAACAACTATTGTGCAAATTAAGTAAGTCTTCAATAAATGCTAACACAACATGGAATCGTTAGTTATTTTTATTAGAAATACGAATGCCAATGACTATTAGGGTGCCAACAATTGTACCGTTAACCCTACTAAACGACAAAAACACATAGAATAATAATTTTCCCAGTCAGGTAAACCTTAGGTCATAATAAGAAATATTTTGTAGCAGAAGGTGTTATCAGAAACTGTCTGCAAAACCAGCAGTATTCACGAAATATTGACGCAGCAATTTTCACACACAATGAATCAGCAAAACGATTAATACAAATTATATTTGTCATTCATTCGTTGTGGTGATTTTTTGTTGTTGTTTCTACGCGAAGCGTTATCAGGTTGTCTCAAATAATAAATCAACGTCGCTTTCATAAATCAACCAAGCAGGTTACAGTATACTTTTTGTTTCGCTAAAAACCATTTAATTAATTTAATGTCCGCATTATGTGTCCGAATGCAACCTTGACGAATTATATAACAAAAATCAATTTATAATCCCGTTCAACGTAATTAAAGTTTGGTCGGCAAAAAGGGAACTTCAATTTCGGTGATTAATGCCGGGGAAAATGTGGTAGTACACAAAGAATTCATCACTTAATCTGTAGATTTGGCTCTCACCAGAAACTTTGCCAATAAGTTAAAGAGAAACATTTATAATGCTGCTATTTATTATGTGAATGATTATAATACTTTTTTGTAATCACTCCTTTATATCCAATAGCATATACCCAAAGCAGGTAAAGCAAATATAACAAGGAATATTTCTTACACATTTTATGGATCCTAAGAATTGCTTTCGTCTATCTTTGCTTTCCTTTATTGCAATTTCTTGACTACCTCATCTACATATACGACCTATTTTTACTAAATTTCAAATTGATTGCGAATATCCTTTCAAATAGTTAATTGATAATAATAACGGGAATGGTAAAACCGTATCTACGTGTATAGTCAAAACAGTTAGAAAAGTACTTGGAAGAAAACAAGTAGAATGCAGAAAGTGGTGGTTTGAGTAGGAATGTGAGAAGTTGATATAAAGAAAGAAAAAGAGGGCCTTAAAATGATTACAAACAAATAATGAAAACACTATAAAACGTACAAGGACATAAGAAAAGGTGCAGCAAAGATCATAAAAAGTAAAAGGCATAAGAAATAATGGATGAAATAGGAAACGACAATAGAAACAATACAAAGTTGTATGAGCAAATTAGGAAACAAAGACGAAAATATACGAACGTCTCCAACGCTAGTAAAGAAAAATGGGAAAATATATGAGGACAATGACAGTAATAGAATAGTAATAGAAGAGACCATGGATCAGAAGTACGACCAGAACTTGATAAGGGAAGAAGCTATAGAGGAGCCACCAAAAGTGAGTGCAACGCGGCAATTCAACACTTAAAGCAAACGCACTAGGTCCAGATAACATCTATACTGAACTTATACTAAACGAAGGAAAGGAAGTTAAACAAAGAATTTATGAGTTAATAAAACTTGTATGGAGGTACGAAAAAGTACCTGAGAAATGGAAATGCGGAATTATAATAACGATACCAAAGAAACAAAATACAATGGTTTGCGTAAATTGCAGAAGAAGTAGTAAATGCAACCTACAAAGTGCGTTGATTCTGAAAAGACTGAGGTCATTTACAGAAAGAACAATAGGGGAATACCAGGATTGGTTTAGACACGCTAGATCGACAATGGATGCTATACGTATAATGAAACAAATAGTGGGAAAATATATCGAAAAAGTATTTGATATGAATATAGTATTTATAGATATTAAGCAAGCATTTGTTACGTTAAAGAGAGAGATGCAGATTACATATGCAAGAAAGCTAGGCATACCGGAAGAAATATCACAAAAAAGTATATAAAAGGTGACAATGATAGACTCAAAAGCAGCAGTAGGTATGTTTGAGAGAATGACGGAGGAGGTATGTATTAATACAGGAGTGCAGCAGGCAGGGTTGTCGGCTACATTATTTAATATAGCAATGGAAGGGATAATATAAGAGTGTAAAAGGGAAGCACGAAAGCGAAGATTAGAAGTGAATCAGGAAAAATAATACATACATACATACACAACATTTGCAGTATTGAAAAAGCTCCGAATTATAAAAATGGGAAGTTATGACAACAAGTCGCTCAGCAAAGAAAATGAAACTAAGGGTACCTATACAAAACTGAAATAAGGCTGTAATGTATGCAGCAGAAATAATATTACATTCGATCTTAGAAATGCATTAACAATGTATCAATTTTCACTTTGAGAGAAATAAAGTCAAACATTATTTTTGTTCTAATAATAAATAAAGATAATTTTTAACTCAAAACGTTTTAGGTGCATTCACGAAAGGAAATCTACTAATAATATGTAGAGCACGTATGTACGTAATCGATGCGGACGATTACGACGACGATGCGGATGTATACAAAGAAGGAATAAATAAGCACTGAAAATTATAACAACTTCCAATCCGAAAGAATGTGGTTGTGGAGATAGAAATTATAGAACAGCACTGACAAATAGCGAATGTTACAACTACGTTCTAAAAGCAATACGTATCGGAAACTATACAAAGCAAAAGCAAAATTGGAAAAAATTGATCGATCCATCATAAGGAGCACACCTGCGGAGTTCTATTAATAGTGATAGCTCGAGTTTTTGCGAACTGTATGTGCGAATTTTTTTAGGATACAAAACTCAAACGGAAGTTCTAAATGAATATAGTGGCAAAAATTGTTAATTAAGGGATGTACTTACATAATTCTGTTTTATTAATATGTGTTAGGTATATGCTCTGTGAAGTAACCAAAATTATCAATATATCTTAAGTAATAGCAAATAGCTAGATAAAAGAGTAGTCAACAGCAGAACAACTGCTCCCACCTCCTCCGTTCCTCCAACACACTCAAACCTTATGCCTAAATCTCCCCCTTCCTTTCAACGTATTCGGTAACGTGATGACTTTAATACAAAATAATGTAATACGATACTAGACTACATCTTTAATCTTATTTTGTTATGATTCAACACTATTGTCTCAAATATTTTAAGTTTGGTGAAAACCGTTGTTGTAGATAGGAAATAGCTAAGAAAACCGCAACAGAATGTAGGCAGGACTTAAATATAATTATATATATATAATCCAGTTCCCTTCTACCATATCCATGGTGTAGGGCCTTAAATATAATTACAATGTTTTATTGAAAAATGTAAAATTGACTACAGTAAATGCAATAAACATATAATTTACTTTACAAAGTATAATAAAAAACATGAAATGTCTTTAAGAAGGCCATATTTTAACAAAACGGCAGGCATTCAAAATAACAAAGAAGAAATTATTCCTAAACACAAATTTTACACATTTTCTCTTGGCAGCCACTACACATTGGTTCCTTGCACGATGAGGAAATCATATGTGACTTCCTAAGCTTAGTCCAAGGACACAAGCCGCATCTTTTTCTTTTCGTGTCTCAACTCGAGGAAAGTCTTTATTATCGACTGGTTTTCCTAAAATTCCTCCAACATTAACATTTAACATACGGAGTTACCAAAGTCACTTTTTTCTTCTTTAACCCACTGAATCAAAATTTGTTCATAATTGTCATCAGCAAAACATAGGTTCTTCGATCTATTCGCCATCTCATTCGTCAAAAGTCACCAACACATAAGGTGACGTGCTGCCACTCGCGACGTATATTTATTCTTAAACTATCGTATAAATAGTTGCGCTAAAGTGAATAATTTAGGTGAAGGAGTAGACAAAAGCTCTTAGGAGAGGTAGATGGAGTATGAACCATTTATGCTTTTCCAAAAAAATGCAGCAACTATAAAATTGACTGGTTTCATACGGGCACCACGTCACCAGGTAAGGGTTATAAAATCTGGTCTGTTGTACCTATGATATGTAAACACAATATCTTTTTTGCAAAGTTTGCACACATTCGGTAATTTCTGAAGTTAGTGATGTCTACTAATGATATTAGCATAATAAGATATCCGATAAGATTACTACGCAGACAAACACGAGATAAGAATTACGCTATAGTTTCTAAATATGCATGGTTCCATACAAATTCACCCGAAAAGCGGTGCTGGGTTTTTTAAATATTTTGTAACGAGAAAAGTTGGTTAAGTTAACTCTGTTTAAAAGGAAATTTGGTATATGTACATATATACATATATATAAGCATATATTCAAATTTGAAGTTAGGAAAACATGTATACTGGTTGATATGAAGCGGGAGACACCCTAGCGTTGGAAACTATAAATTATGCTTGAAATACAGTAGCTTAAAGAGAAACACTGTACTACACCCACGGGAGACATATAGCGAAGAACGGGTTACATTATGTGTGAAATAAAAACATATATAAATAAATATTGCTCTGGCATTATTTACAGTTACACATTAGTTAAGGGTAGTTAGTTATTATTTACGATATTTTAGAGTTGAAATAATCTTCAAAACCACAGAACCGTCATACTATTGCGAATACAAAGGAACATGTTTACGTTAGGGATGTGAATTCATCTACTTCAAGCGATATCGGTTTTCAGTAAGCGAAACAATGCGGGGATTTTTTCCGTATAATTGTAGTAAAACTTCCGTAACTAATGTTCATTTAAGCTTCTGCCATGCTTAAGTTCTTTGCGATAACATTAACAATAGTAGGAAGAACGAGAGAAAAAGTGAGCTCGAGATTTTCTCTATCTTGTACAAATTTCACAATTAACGCGCCGACACTTGCATTAATTCGCCGTCAAGAAGATCGAATTAAGAAAGCAAATAAATAAAAAAAGGAGTGGCAGAAAAGGATGACTGTGGTCGCCGAGATGCTGCGTTCTACCATGGAGAACTTAGAAGTTCATCGCCGCAGCGGCCGTTACAATAACCACAAGTCTGTGAGCGGATGAACCGACCGCAGGAGTCTCTATTTCCCAACAGACAAATGTTTGCAATTTACTAGATGGTGCCATTAGGAGATTCCCTACTTTATCCTAATGTAATAAAATTAGTCACCGGCGATATGGTCGTCGACAAATTATAGCGAAACTACGGTAAAAACGCAACTCGGCGGCAATATCATGACTGTACTAGTGGAAATGGTGGCAATGTTTGTGCGACCGTCGCATGTGTTACGTCAAACGTTAATCCCTCCTACTATTATTTATTAAATGCGTTGGCCGTTAATATTCGACGCAGAGCCGTCAGGCCGTTTCAATTTAACTTTAAATTACCACGACTGAAAGAATGAGCATATTTAGGAGTTCAGCCAACAGAAGAGGTGATAAAATACGCTTAAAACACTGCTGGGACGCTTACTCGTAGAACTGATTCCAGTTTGAACCTTTTTACGTTTTTAAACGCTTTTACTTTCAACAATTTTATAACATGCAATAATTTGTTGTTTTAAAATAATACCCAACTAATTCCATCATCTATATGACCTTGGTGTATCATTACGTCAATTTTTAGAATGCTGTGCTGTTATTAACTTTGCTTTTACTAGCAAATGGTACATCGATCGGAACACAAAACACAGAAAAATATCACCGTCCCCATGAAATTGAACAGCGGAGACCAGCAATCTGATATCTTACATCTTACTTACTAGCCGAAGAGCAACTGTATATATCGCTTTATTAAACGAATATTAAAAACTTTACCACAAGCTATTGTTGTTATATTTTAGTATTCTGTATAATTAACATTAAAAGTTAAAATGCTCCTGATTGCTTGCCACCTGCATTGTACGTTCCACTGTTGAATAAATTATATCCCCAATTCCTTCACGTTCCACTTGTCGGCATCGCTCAAGCATGTCGATGTGTAGAAATGTGAATACATATTCGTCTGACATTGATACATTTTGTTATTGTTTTACTTTATGCTTCTGTATCTATGAGATGTAAAATATCTTGATGGAAGTTCCGTAAAAATTAGAATGAGGAAACCTCTTCATCGAATAAAATCACCCAGAAAGCAAGGTAAACTACATTTCAGTAATAAATTAAAATGGGACTGCTATATGTAGATATGTACCTATCTACAGGCATATGTATGTATGATATACATATTGTTGTGGATCTTTTAGTACATTAGATTTTTCTTTGAGTCGTAAGAAGGTTATTCGCCGGTGCCTCTGTAAATTTGAAATTCTTACTCTCTCTATTGTATATTTTTGTCGGTAGTTTTAAGCTTTTAGATTTAAGGATAAGTTATTAATATTTTAGAAATTTCACTATTTGTTTTAATTTTTCTACGTTCTGTAGCTGGGTGGATTTTAGATTTTTCTCTGCAAGGTCATATTTTGCTGTGTAAGTCAACCAGTTGTATTTTATTTAAATTTCAAATATTCTGTCTACGTTTTGGGCAGATCTACGTTGAAGGTCACAGGCCTCTTCGTGTAAAAACTCGGTCGAGCTGTCATCTTATTGATGCAATTTCTGTGAGTCGAGACGTGTTATTAATTTCTCCGTTATTTTCTTTGATTTTCCTAGTTTTTAGTTTGATTTAATTAGTTTTTTATTTATTTGCGTAGATTATTTTTGTTTGATTATTCTGTTAGAGATTGCGTCAATGGTTTCTATGTAGTATAGTGATTAGTTAAGGATTTAAAGTAAGTTTTTTTTATTTAATTTTAAGAAATTATCGTTTTGGAAGTTTGCGCGAGTAAGATTTTAGTTTGTTTGAGTTTGCTTTGAAGGATATTTTCAGTTGATATGTTTGAGTTCGCGTCGTTTTTTTTTGTTTTCTTTTTAAAGAAAACTTCCAAGATCTTATTTAGTTCCTAAGATCCAGTTTTTATATATTTTCCCTCGGGCAAATATACTTTTCTGGGTATTTTGTTCACAATTGTGATTAATTCATTTAATAGGATAATCGATTCCACGATCAAAGTTTATGGTTAAGTTTATGGTTAAGTTTTATTACAAATCTCTCTCCCTGAGATCATATACCTTTGTTTGTAGAGTCTGCTCCCGATCGTTAGTTTAAGTGTTTGTATGCCTGAAGCTGGCCGGCGCACACTTTTTGTTTATGCCTGTAATCGTGCATGTCAACGAAGGATACACAGCAATATGTATGTATGTACATTTTAACGGATTTAGTATACCTAATATTTGCCGGTCCTTAATAATAATAATGCTATGATTGTTATGCGTTGGCATTAGAACAGCCTCAATTTATGCACTTGACGGCACGAATGAGCCTCTAGTATTGGTATTTATATGTGGTCTTTCTGTTGTTGGAATTTGGTAAACAATATCTTTCAATAGACCCCATAGATAGAAGTCAGAACAGTAGAACAGGTGAGTTTTGGAGCTCAGAGTGGCCAAGGAAGTACTTACCCGCCCAATTCACCACTTAAATCTAAATGTCTCGCCGGCAACCGTCTAGTTGCAAACACATATTTTGCCGTAATTGCCAGGGCACATCTTTTAATAAAATAAGCAATTCGTTTCCAAGAAAATCACGAAACACTGCACCATTTAGTGGTTGATCAAAGAAATAGGGATCTCTAATAGTTTCGCTTAAGACTGAATGAAAGAAAAGTAATACGATGTGGATTTAATTCTTGGAACAATATCAACTACAACATGTCAAGTTTGTGTTCGTACCATTTTAAATATATCAGGCAGGTGGCGTCCGTTATTGTCAATACACTGCCGTAATCTCTTTCCGGTGTATGGACGGGACTATTTGACGACTGTTGTGCTTAAGGTAGCCCCGAACATTCGTTGTAGACAATAGATTTTATGTAGCCTCAGAGAAAATCATCGCAGGGGCTAAATCAGGCAATCCTGCTCCTCAGTGCATATGGCACTGTAAGGCGATGAAGCGTTCTGGAAATATTGCCGCAAAACAGTCATTGAGAGACGGGATGTAAGTATGTGCTGTGGCACTGTCTTGCTGGAACGACACATCTCCTACATCCATCTCATTGACTCTTGGCAGCGAGAACTCCTCGATTACGTGGACATAACGGTCAAAAGTCACTGAAACAGCGCTGGCGTTTTCGAGCAACAAAATCGTGTGGATTAAGTTCCTGCACTACATCCAATTTGTAGGGATGAAATCTCAATTATTAGTGGAGCATTTGCCTTAGAGAAGGAGGAAAATCCCAACAGTAGTAGCATGTTTTCGAGCAGATCTCCTAGGAGATCGCAAAACAGGCTGCCTGACCAAGTCGTTGTGTTGCGGTGTCCTTGCTGTTCGTGGAAGTCCAGCTTTTCTTCTTTTCTCAGCACCAGTTTACCTAAAGTTGTTTCGCCACGAAACAATCGACTGCCGACCAGGAACAGGGGCCATGGGGCGTAATATTCATATGGGTACGGAAGGCATGTTGCGGGACGATGATTGAGCGACCGCTATTGAAACTCTTCACGATTTGCACGCCCGTCGGTCTAAGTTCAAATGAGCAAGTTACATTACTAAGAATTAGACATATCACAAGCAACGTGCTTTCCATGAAATAAATGCTTTTTCCAAAGAGACAAAGTTTGTTAAAATCAATTTAGTCGATTAGGAGTTACAGCTGCTACATCGAGTTACTCCCCACCACTTTATTTTAATAGATACGTTAAAAAGTGTTACAAAAATTAAGTGGATTTCAGTGAAAGATCACTTTAAAACTTGATGATGGCGGTTAAACCGCTGGCGACCATCTTTGAAATGTGGAAATACTTTCCACGGTCTTCTTTTGACCACTTACCGCAAGTGTCTATGACAAATAGTTTCAGATACAGATACAGCACTTTGCATTATTATCTGGCCGCTCTGTACATTATAAGGAAATTATCTCCTCTCAAGTAAGAAGAATTCTAATAATGACGTAATTGACGTAATTATACACAGATTATATATCATGTATGTTTCCACACATTTTTGAACAACCTGCAGTTTAAAAGCATTGACTTTGAAACTACGTGTTTTAAAAAATTATATATTGCATTTAAATCCATTCAGCCGCCAGGCTTGAGTGGAAAACGATTTGTATAATTGGATATCGCCTGCATAGATATGTATCGATGAGTACTTGATTTCAGAATGAAGACTGGTAGTAGATATAGAGGAACTTGCCAAGTATCAAATCAAAATGACACACTGCAAAATATTGGCAACGAAATGTAAGTGAGTACAACACTTTTACAATCATTCATACAACTGAATACTAATAGATTCCGATTTAAACAAAAACGGGGAATTCCATGTATCCACATGGAAGACCACAATAGGCCCTATTACAAAGTTTATTATAAAGTTGTAGTCTAAATATTGTAATGTACCTTTTTCAGTCGTAGACATTGTTGCCGTCAGTCAGAAGCCACCCCAATATCTTTTCGAGCTAGAGTGCAACAGATTAGTTACTTTAGTGAAGAACACGATCTTCTATACTGTAACGAAGATTTTCATCTCTCCATACGTATTTGGAGGGCACGTGCCTTGGTTAATTTGAAGATTTTGAAAAATGCGTTGTTACACTTGTTTATGCATACGTATCCATGTATTCCATGTGTTCATTGTGTCGTTTACTTAACTATCTAACTAATTATATTCTATTTCCACTTAAAGTACGCAAATAAAGTTTTGTTAAAATATTTCATAACAGGAGTTAGTGTAATGCAACTTTTCATTATCAAACAGTTTTTAACAGTTGAAAATCACTTTTTAACCATACATCATCAGATTGTTTTATAAAATTTTTGTTTATTATATTCAGTAGTGGGCATAGCTGACAGCATACAGTTTCCTCTGGTCCCTTTTCATACCTCCAACAAAAACAAATTTATCTGTGGTCTTACAGTTCGATCATTATCAAATGTTGCACTTCTGAGAGGTAAATACGTTTATTGAAAAGACAAAAAACATACATTCCAACACTGCATACTATTACTAAACTTCAGCTTGAAGAAAAGAGAATGCAACGCCTCATGCATGTGTGCCAGAACCAATTGACAACGTTATTCAAATAATTGCCAAGATGATCATCGTCAGGTAATCCTGGGGAAATCGCTGCTGTTTCAGACTCATAAAAAACAATATGAACACACTAATATGTACAACTCCTATAAAAAAAAAACATGATATAATATTATTAATAACTCATTCCGAAATTTATTTGTGTTTTGTTGAAAAATAAAATTACAGCAACGAAAGCACTTTTATGTGGCTAGGTAACACGTTCATTGTCTCTGCACAATTGTAAGTGGAACGCTGTTTAAAACACTCAGCACAATATGCGGAATTATCTATTAATTTTTTTTCCTGCTAATGTGGCGCACGCCTGCTCTGAATTTAATTTTTGGAATCATATACGGTGGGCCGTTCGCATCTAAAATTTTAGTCCTTGCGAATTCGCTCTCTAACATCTATTTGAATTCTGCTAAATCATTTCTATGCATTCTATTTCATGAACTACCAAACAATAGTTATCTTTATTGACTTTAATGACGTCGCAAAGTATTGCAAACCAGCTGTAAATCTTTGTTAATTGCATCAACAGATAGATCAATTTTAAAAACAAAATGCAAAGTATAAATTACATACAACGGGAGACTCAATATAGAACCATATGAAATTTGCCTATAACCTGTTTCCACGAATACGATGCCTGAAGTACCTTTATTAATAAATATGCATATACCAACAGGTTTCTGCGATCTAACACCGCAATTATCTAAACCAATGTAATGCAGGATAGCTTACAATGGAGAATGGTTTTTAGTAGCGGAGGTATTGGAACAGTCCAACACCACCAGAGAGAGATAGAGATTCTTTTGTCTCTAATTTTGGCTATAGTGCAGCTATATGCAGCGCAACTATATGCAGGCTTGAAGACTAACTGACTAGATGGTAAAGTACAAAAATGATTAATTTGACACGGTAACTGTTGTTCAATAAGCATCTACAAGACATTTTACAGAATTGGCAGCAACCTGATCGCGCAGCCTAAAATCGGAAAACACTGCAAGATTACTATTTTTTGGTATTGGAATCACACGTGCTAGTAGGATTGTTCCAGCGATTACTTTTCACGTACGTCATTTTTAATAGCCGCACTAACGGAATTTCAGTTAGTTCATTAAGGAAAGAAGTGCAAAGGTAGTACTCAAATATCAAATCACCACTATATTGTACAAAAGTTTGTCACTTCAGCTCAATTTTAGGCTAAGTGTTTTATTGCGTCCGTTCCCTATTCTTTTCCTTCATCTCTGGTAAATGCAGAATTTAGTTTTAAGAGTAATTTTAGGCAGAACAAAAAAGTGGAAGAATGGCAAGTGGTTCTCCAACCTGCTAAACTTTATCTTGCGATTTTTCGTATAGCCTCCTCTTAAAATACGTTCTTTGTTTTGTATATTTAGTGAATGTAATTAGCAATACTAAAACAAAACCTACTATTATTATTATTATAAGTAGTACGTTTATTCTATTGCGTGTAATTTTGACAAACTCGTTTCGGCAGCTCTAGGAGCGTGTATGTAGATTCCCTTAAACGATGAGGTAGTCTTGATTCTCCGTGTATTTGGTCTTTTCACTACATATATGCGCCATAATGGCAAACTCTCTACTACTGTGTGCCTGCAACACCTGGTCGTATGAATACATAGCGGCATTAAACATCTGAGAGTAGATGATATTTTTAGCAGATGTTATATGCTGTTAAACTGCACCTCAAAAAAGTGCAAAAGCTATTGTCTGCACGCACAAATAATATCTTCTTTAAAGTAGTTTAATACTTGTGTCAAAATCCTTCTCACAAAGAACATTCGCCGTTTGAAATATTCCAATAAAACTGTTTTCGCAATGTCTCCAGGCGTCACTTCCTACATTCTAAAATTTTATATTTAATTTCAACTGCCGCAAGTTTCGAGCATTTGAATAAATCTCGCAACTTGGCAGAAACCTTTTGTTGGAGAGATTTCCGTGGGGAAATAAAACTTGTTTATTGAAACAATCGCCTCAATTTCAGTAAACGTTATCAAAAGGTAATGTTTCACACTGTCAAAGTCAGTATATATTTCGCTAAGCATTTAAATGCTTCCTCGAATGCAATTCATGTCTTGCGTTTAATTAAAGAAAAGGCCAGTAGCTCATGTATTTTTTAGAAAAGTTTCGAAAGATAAAAGCGTTTAAAAATTAATTTTGTAGGCATGTAGTTACATCGCTCATGTAACTACACAATATATATAAGTATACCGGTCGTTTTGAGAAATAGGATAAATAAAGCCGGGAAGAGGTAAGGGGTATGAAAATTCGCTAAGAAGTGGGGACGCGTATGAGTCTATGAACGGTGTATTGGTGGGGACGTAGCTCCCTTCACCTCGTCACCGCTTTAAATATCCTATGACTCAAAACGACCGGTATATACTTTATAAAGCAATACAACTGTTCATAGAAACGTTGATCAGTGCGTCCAGCGTTTTGTAGAGCTCAGTAGCAAGCAGAAGTAAAGTTAAAATGCTGTATTTGTGTGGTTTTCCTTCTACGCCATTATTATTCGATGTCGTCTAGGGGTTATGTGATTATGCCTTGTGTAGGATCAAAACTATCAAGAAAAAGGACAGTGCATAAAGATATGCGAATTGCATAGCAGCGCAGATTTATTGGAGCGTAATCGATTCGTTCAGAAGTTACACCATGGAATTTCAAATCATCCGAAATTTGATTATATTTCCCATTTTGGCAACTACGATACGTAAACCCTTTAATATGTACAAATTTTCGTAATTAGTATCTTGTAGTATGTATACGTATTGGTATATGTATGTATATCTAAGAAAGCATGACTTGATTTTATGTGACAGCATTGCAATGACGAAGTTAACAGAATTATTTATGTCCTGTATAATTTGTTGTAGTTATGTCTGTTATTAATGTGTATTATGTAGTAATAACATAAAGTTTAATATAATATAATGGGGTTAATGCAATATGATGGAGTATTAAACAAAACTCCTTAATATTAGTACATATATTACTCACAATAGGAGTTGATCACAACAATTTTTATATCTTTATTATTCATACGTTTTAATAGTTTGTATACAATAAATATGAAGAAAGAGATACAGCAGTGTTTACCAACCCCAATATCTAGCCAATATCTCAACATAAAAACCACTATTAATTACATTACTAACTATTCATTCTTATTTGACTAATTGTGTAGTACATATACTGACTTTGATAGCTATACCCTGCATACTCATGTACTACAGTCCGAGAAAATCAGATCGGAGATAAAAGTTACAATATGTCTAAGAGAAAGTATATGGATTTTACTAAAAGGATGGGAATGTATTTATAATGCATGCAAACGAAATGTATTTGGAAATATCAGAAGATAGTGATTGTTGTCAAAGCTGAAAGATATTTTTTTCTCTGACGGCTAGATATTGTTGTAGATAAGCCCGTTAGACAAGCTGATGAGGGTAGACGTCGATGAAATTTATTCGGAGCTCCTGTCTATCATTGTATACGATCCAAGGAATCGTATTTTTTATATCGTAGGAATGTACAATAACCTCGGATTTTGTGAGACCGATTCAAATTTTGCGTTGTGTTGTTATTAGGTATTTAGTGTCAGTAAATTTTTCTTCCTCAATGAGTTTTATTACATTTGAGCTTTCAGTAATTTATGCATGTTGAGTATTATCAGAAATACTAAAAAGAAACAAATGGTATTTCATAAAAGTTTATGACAACTTTAATATGTATCAGTAAAGTTTCATAACAACAGTCACTTTCTAACAGAATGCTAAATTTGGCGGAGGCGCCGGACACTTTTAACTTATTTGATCAATTCTATGCACATGTGGTGCACGCTAATCAAGATCTTATGCAATGTATATTTTAGTTGAAGCAAACGCCTAACTTTCCATAAGAATTGTTAGTAATTAGTATTACCTAACTGAAATTATTTTTTTTATCGCGTAACATACATATTTATTATAGAATAATGTATGTCTATCTCATATCACCTACTATAATGCCAGATATATTCCACTCTGTGATCAATAAAAAAAAATGGAATTAATTTATTTCAGAATCTAAGTACCCAAAAATTTCGTAATAATACTTCACTTACTACGTATAAAATTTAATAAAACAAAAATGAGATTTGCAACACGGATATAAAATCAAACTAAGATATATGCATGTATGTGTGTAAGCACATGTGTATGTCTATATTAACGACTCAAGTGAGAAAACTAATTAGGAATTTACTAATTATTCATGAACTAAGAATTAAAAGAAATATTTATTGTAATATTTTCCATAAATTAGCCCGCAAAGCCTAGAACAAATGACATATAGGTCAGACTAAACAATATTTAAAAGTACGACTCTATAACCGTAAGTAACTGGTTTGTTTTAACACTCAGAAGAAAGGTGACATAACGTTGATGTCAGAACCATATTTTATTAACCTTTAATGAGAAAACATCTTACAGATTAGACATTAAAACCTTTGATGCTTTTGTAGTTTTGCTCTAACGGATCAACACTATTAAATATTACTACAGCTTATTCTGTTTTAATTACGAGAAATGAAATAGTACATAATAACGTTCTTTATGCGACTCACTCGATCACCTGGAATATCCTACAAGCCGTTTCATAGCTGCTTATTAATCTAATAAAACATATTACGTACGTTGGTGTAGGAAGTATTCTAAAAGAATTATGATGACGATATGAGAATATACACAACTACTGCAAAAATAGTACCTATATTCGTGATAACTTTTAATGGAGAGAACGTATATGAAGTCACTAAAGTTATAGTTTACGGTGTTTAGCCGACCTTAAAGTGCTGAAAGCCATTACCGTTCAAACAAAACAACGAATTGTCCAGCTGAACGTCTTTTCAAATGAAATCTTCTTATTCTAGCCACACATTTTCACTTTAATCATTTACGTTGTGCGCTTCCTAAGTTTTATAGGTAATGTAGGAAAGTCTTGGTCATCCATGAAACAATAAGTTATTTTAGTATTTAAGTTAAAGTAAGAATTATATCATCTCTTGTACCGATCAATACATGTCTTAACACTGATGCCTTCCTAGAGATTTATGGACTCAAATAAGTATCAAGTAGTCTATGTGATAGTTGGATTTGCTGGTGGCATAGGAATTTTGATAGTCGAATATTTAAATTAAGGGAGAGCATCAAAGTCGAGAGGAAGAAAGGGAAAGAAGGTAAACTCAGAAATCTTCCTGCTAAGTACTTGCTACTCTGACAATTACTCTGTATCGGTATCGGTCGGTAGACAATACGTGGTAATCAGGTTTACGAATTCTCGTATTCGGAAGTAAAACAACAAAAACTAAAACAACATTTACCTACACAGTACTTAAATTACAGAAAACAATGTGTAGGATTATTTCAGAATAGCTACTCAACTCTTAAATATACTATTAGACATGGTGATCAACAGACTATACAAAACCTTCCATTTTTCTAATTCTAATGAAATCCAAGTAGAGAGGAGCAAAACTGTGAAGTTAGTGCCGATAGTGTACAATGAAAATATAGTCTAATACATAAAGTTTATCATTTGATCACATAGTGACAGACAGCAAAGAACCTTTGACTACATGCCACTTCCAGATTCATTCTCTAGCATTTTGCAGTATTGCAAGATCTGGCTGGGAAGACTAGAATACCACGCTGGCAATAAATACACTAACAAAATAAAAATCGACTTAGTCAGGGATATTAACAGAAGATAAGAATAGTGTTAACGTAAATGTAAGAAAGTTCTGGTTATTGGCTGAAGACCAGTGACCAGATGAAGAGTAAAACTTTTATATATGTATGTATGTATGCCTGCTATCATCACAACGATACAGGTCATAGTTGTCACCCGCCAGATAGTATGTGTTGATGCTACTGTGCTAGTTATGTACGTATAATTATAATAGCATTAAAGGTACACAAATACATATAAGTTGCTTAACAATAACTTGATTTTGCAATTGATATAAAATTTAGTGGTTGCTTGCTCTCTTGTCTTTTTTGGCTTTTCTATAATTTAAATACTGTAATGCTTCAAAATTTCTCGGCTGCTTGCCTGTAGATTTAAGAGATATTATGTTGACTTAGCAGGTAGTTCGAACGATAGTGAGCTGCACGTATGTGTTGCATACTAGCTGCATTGTTTAAAGTTCATTTTACTTAGAAAACCCAGGTTATTCTTTGGAGTTCACATATTTAACACTACAAGCATGGTAGCATTTAAAACATTGCAAAGAATAAGATATAATATATTAATTATCATATACACAATCGCATATTTGTATCGAAAAAGTAAAAAAAAACACCAATCAACAAAAATGAGAACTAAACTTACTTTTTTGTGCTTTAAGCTTTTGTAAACATGTTGCTACCTCGGAAGTTTTGAAGTCACCAGTCTATTCACAAATGTACCAACCGTACCTACCTTGGCAGCAACTAGAAACAGACTCTTCCTAGCCACCATATTACACAAACGAACTGAGACGAGTGTGATTGCCATCATAGAACTACTGTCCATCTGTGTGAACACGATGCACTTCCAGATGCAAGACATATTCTATCAACAAGAGTTTGGCATGGCAATGGGGCCACTTCTGTCTCCGATATTAAGCAATATATATATGTATATATGTATGGCTCCATGGCGAGGAGGTGTTGAATGGGACCCTACAACATTTAAACAATATAGAGAACTCCATCAAATTCACAATGGAAAAAGAATCGGAGGCTAGATACCGTTCCTGGATGTCCTGTTACACAAGAACTTCAATGGCGTACTTAAGACCACAGTGTATAGAAAACTTACATGCACAAGACAATATTTACACTTCGACTCTGACAACGTGAAAGTTGAAGTAGCCAGGTGCCTATTTGATAGAGCCAAGACTATCTGTTCAGAGGAAGAAGATAGGAGAAAAGACTTCCGCCACATAGCCCACACACTAAAGCAGAATAGTTATACAAACAAGACGTTGCCAGCAGCAAGAAAGAATCGGGTAGCACAGCAGGGGCAATACCCGGAACAAAAATACAAGGTCTACACGATGGCAATACTCTACGTAAAAGCCCTAACAGTATGAATCAGGAGAATAGGCAAGAAGCACGAGGTTAGAACTGCAATAAGAACAACCCATATAGACAGATCAACCAAAACAAAGCCGGACAACGTGAACCAGAGAACAAAGAAATTCATATTCCAAGTATCATGTGAATGTGGAAGGACATTATATCGGAAAAACAAACAGACCCATGCAAGTCAGAATTAACAAAGGTCGAAAATTGATTCGACTAAGGGAAACGGAAAAATCTCGCTTGGTGCGACATGCATGGGAAGAATATCATAGGATTGAATGGAAGACAGCGACAATCCTGGCTAGAGAGAAACATTACATAAAAAGGAAACTAAATGAAGCAGCATATATGACAAAAATACAAAATGCCATAAACACACCAAGCTTGAATATCACAGACGTCTTGGTACCAATGGTCAGAAATAGCCTAAGCAGAACACCGGCAACCACGAAACCAGAGACAGAATCTCGCATACCAGTGCAAAAATAAAGGAATTGGATGACATGACGCTGACATGTAATCTCAAATTATGAATGCAATGTTATTTTTACATTAAGCTTTTCAGTGATAAATAATTTTCGCGTGGCATTTAATAACAATTAGCTAAATGAGTATGGCAAGTAACAAGAGCTATCCTGATGACGGCGGTAGACGAACTGCCGAAACGTCGGATTATCTAAATCCTACAGACGATGGAAATAGCCCAAAAAATCCCCTATACTAAGGCATGATATTAGAAATACTGATCAACACAAAATGGAGTGAGTTGGATTACAGTAACTACAAAATTTATTAAACATATCAAGGCGAGTAGACAGACGACAAGCGAAATTTATATAAAAATTGTCTACATCCTCTGTAATTAGAACATTTTGCAATTGATCGTAGAAACTAAATCGGCTTATTAGAAATAGAAAACAGACAAATCACCATGCCACTCATAATATGAGCACGTCATATTATGACGTGCTCGTTATCTCCCCGCAATAAATAAATGCCAAGTTTCAATTTATAATCTGCTCTAAAAGTGAGATATAATCAGAGAATCGTAAAATTTATGAGTTTCCAACGATCAGTTTTACATTTATTATATGATATTTTAACGGTAGTTCACTTTCGTGGCTGCGTAAACATTAATGTAATTTTTCCCTGCTATTTTAAATTTCAAATTATTTTATTTTTTCTAGTTTTATTTACATATCTTACATGAACTTCACCTGTTTAATAAAAAATATTCAAATTAAAAAGAGTAGTACAATTTGAATTTCGTTCACTACACCACAACGGCATGAATACGATGTTGGGAGGTAAAATGGAAAATTCAATGTATTATTCATGTTGAACTCGGTACAAATGGAAATTTGTTTGCGCGGTCAAGTGAATTGGTAATTCGTGTATTTACACAAATAATTCTTAAAGTTTTCTGCAACAATAGGTGGAACATACCTTACTGCGAAGAATACTAAAGGATATTTGGAAATCACAAGAGCGTAAGAAAGTAGAACATGACACACAAATATAAACTACGTGACAGCGACAGTGTAGCAGATGGTAGAACCAAGTAGAACTGTGTACTTGTGCCCACAGAGTACACGGAAGCTTCTATAGTACCTTCACACTGTGAAAAATGAGAACTTGTACTTATGCTCTCGCCATTAGTATGTTTTTCTACATCTACTGATTTAATAAGTTTGTGCGCAATACAAGAATCATGTAAGTAAGTGAATGCTGTCGGACATTACCAAACCATTGCCAAAAAAATAATAATTATTTATGGAATATAATTCAAACTCTTACATGTTTGCTTTAGATTTTGTTATGAACCATTAGCAAATAAAATTCAAAAATTTCTTTAGAACTCGTCTGCTACAAGGCTTCTAATTTAAATTCGACGATGTGACGTCGTAGATTTTATTGGCATGGATATATATTGCTGTAATATACATTACATAAAAACGAATAGTTTTCTAGAATGTAGGTTGTACCACTGCTAACATTACAACATACAACTTATTGTAAATTCTATAGTGTAGTTATAGATATTAGTTCATGTATGATTTTGAATTGATTGAAGATTTAGATTAAACGTTAATGTTTATATAACATGGAAAAGTCGGTAGATATAAAATATACTCAATCAATACATCACTTAAATCGAAAGGTCAGATAGAAAACGAATAACGTTGTTTATATACTCATCTAAAGAAAAGGTTTTGTTGATCCACTACATATATTTGAGCAGAAGAGCAAGCGAGCAGTAATAAATTTTTATCTGCATCAGAAAGATTACCTAGTGAATTAGCTAATAAGCTCGTTGAAATGGAACACTCAACTTTATAGTTTCTTGAGTAAATTCTGTTTTCGGACCATTCGACTGCATTTTAACAATATGCCGTACATGTGTCGTTGCACAAGGTGCAAAAATTACTTAGATAATGCCAGCAATAGGTATTCAGATAAACGTTACTGGAAGGAATTCTTCGATTTTCCCATAAAATTTAATCTCTCCGATGAATTCACCTGTTGTAACCAATGTCTTTTCGATAATCCGGTATTCGGTAATAGTTTCCGTTTGACTGAGATTAAAGAGGCAAGTTATTATATCATTCTTTTGAAACTTTAACCTCAGTATTTTCTATTGGATGAACGACATACCCCTAGGGCTGATAAAAAGCTTTCCAATGTTAGTCGTCTTGCTTTTGAACTTCTAACTTATGAATTGCTGCGGAGAATACAATCTTTCCCAGTCCCACAACAATTAACAACATAAATTTTAAAGATTTTGTATAGTTTGGAAGATAATGTAAATTAACAGTAGGTACTCAATATTAGCGTTAGTGTAATATTATGTGCAACCCCTGACCATTCCTTCTTTTGCCGCGTTCCTACGGTGGAGACGAGTTACATGAGAGGGTGTAGGTATCAACTTATAAAAAAATATGGAGAGAGAAAAAGATGCCTAAAGAATGGGAAGTAGGACAAATCATAAGAAATCACAAGAAAGAGGACCAGCAGGACTGCAATAATTATAGAGGAGTCACACTACTACTAAGATAATGTCAACACTAATCTAAAAGCAATTGGCAAATAGAGCAAGATACATAATAGGAAGTACTAATATGTGAATTTACTAGGGGAAAATCGACAATAGATGCCATACATATTATAAAGCAAAGAAAGGAAAAATCCCAAAGAACAGATGGACAAAGTAATGCTATTTATAGATTTTGAGCAGGCTTTCGGCTCGAGTAAAAGAGATAAACTTATGATGCCATTAAAGCACCTAGAGGTACAAGCAAAACTAAGAAGTTTAATATGTATGAGACTGAATCCATCAAGATCGAGTATACTAACACAAAAGGGAGAAACCTAAGAATTTGTAATTAACAAAGAAGTAAGGCAGGGAGATTCCGTGTCGGCAATCTTGTTTCATTTGGCGTTGGAATACATACTGAGAGGAATACAAAAAAAGGAAATATAAGGACAGGTGAACACCAAATAATGGCGTATGCCGTTGATATAGTAATAATAACAAAGAAAAGAAAAATAATGCAAGAAAAGCTAGTAGAATTGACAGGCAAGAACTAACAATAAATCAGAATAAAACAAAATTGAAAAATTAAAAGATTGTGAACATAGAATAATAAAGATTTGAGGAGGACGACAAATTTAAGTACCTGAGTACTACGGTTGCAAGCGATGGAGAAAGAAAAACAGAGTGATGTAGTGGCTCACGTCCAGAATCTCGGTGTGGCGACGATGGGCTGGACGCGCACTAATTGTTTAATTACAGAAACAAATCTCCAGATCGAAAATAACAAAAAGACGCTAACCTCTATATGTGTATATTTTTTCTCAACTTAACTTGCGCATGCGCGTCGGTAATACAGATTTCCTTAATATAACATTGTGTTTGAAATATTGAAACTCAAGAAGAAGAAATACAATAAATTTGATAAATGTTTTGTGTTCTTAACATACACCCGGCCTTGAAAGTCTCGCCTTTCAACAACTATACCGTTAATGATCAATAGGCAATAAACACAATCGGGCTGCAGCTCTCTTAAACACGCCATTGGAAGTCTTGATCGTTGCAACGCGAACTATCCCATCATCACCTGGGTGGACTTCGAGGATGCGGCCGGTGATCCAGTTCATTGGGCGGAGGATGTCATCCTTGATTAGAACCAGTGCTCCGGGACACAAACCTTGAGACTTGTCGGTCTTCCATCTAGTCCTGACTTGCAGTTGGTTCAAATATTCTTTGGACCCACG